>JAADVW010000129.1:0-60454 GCA_023335875.1 Elongisporangium prolatum | reverse complement strand
TATACTGAGCAGACTTCAGAGTGGTCGTGCGGGAATCGCGAACAGATTGGTTGATTTCCAGTTCGTGGGTCTCTTTGAAGCATACGCTGGACATCCGTCAATCTTCCTCTCCAGCTACACAGACAATCGCCGCCAAACCTCATTGCTCCAAACGGTTCACCATCTGTCGAGATTGAAACCGGATCCGAGTCAAAAATGTTTTCGTTGATTCGTTCATGATCCAAGTGCTCAGTCCACTGGCGAGAAGAACGCTGATTGCGCCGCACACAGCGCGTCAGGACGAGGATACGCCACTGGCTCGCGCCTGGTAGCGAGTGACCAAGCACATGCTGCAGGTATGACGAGCACGCATATCACTGGTTCGTGAAGCACCTGGTGGTGTCTATGGACTACAAGCACTTCTGCGGACTCGAGTCTGAAGGCGCCACGATCGAGAAATTCTTCCGCGAGTGCCGCGACATCACGAGGGCAACTACACCGTGCTCGCCGAGATTTCGTTGGTACACGACGCAGGAAGGCGACGCTGAGCTGGACGTCGATGCCACCAGTCGCACGGCCAAGACGCAGCTGGCTTTGTGGCTGGAAGAGGATGACGCGCCAGAGCGGCAGTATGGGCTCAACGTGGCGTCGCATAACCGAATGCAGCAGCACGAGCACGAGGACTTCGACATGACGTTTTGCGAGATGTTCACGCGCGAGAAGAACATCGTCCACACGTTCACCACTGGCATGGAGGACGGCCCGACGTCGCAGAATTGCGTTCTAATGAGCTTGATCTCGCAGCGAGTGGTGCTGCCCAAGCTGTCGGACCCAAAAGCGAAGCAGTACGTCTTCAACCGAATTGTCAACTCGTGCTGGTGAATTTCAAGGAGCTGCGTCTGCGCAGCTTAGTCTCGAACAAGGTCACGCTGTTCGTCACTCTGGAGCCGACCATAAACAACAAGCCTGAGGTGATGTGGGATCAAGACCATCCAGAGCAGGGCATGGGCGTTCTGAGGCTGAGAATCTGGAAGAGCTGGAGCAGAAGTTGGATGAGAAAGCGTATCATCAGCAACGCACTGCTGATGGGGCCAGCCACATGGAGCAGAAGCCGCAGCAGAAGAAGCGTCGCAACCTTTTTTTGGGGGGGGAAGTCGCAGCATTATATCGACGACGCTGATGAAGAATTCGAGTTGAAACAAGAAACTGTTCATACTGTGTGTTCTTGAGATTCCCGCTGAACCGCTGGTTTTCGCGAAATCTGGTTCGCCATGGACGCGAGGCAACTCGCTTCGGAATCCGCGCTCGTTAACTTCCTCCTATCCCGTCTCACCGGCAAGGTGAAAGAATGGGCCCTCGGCAAGTTGGTCTACGACGAGAGCGCATTTTCGTCGCTCTCTACGCTTCAAGACGACCTGAGGCTCGCGTTCGAGCCTCCTCAAGATGAGTCGCGCATGCGCGCCGCTTTAAGCTGGACAAGATGGGCATGCGCAACTATGCGCAGAAGGCACGACACCTAGTGTGGTGCGTCGTCACCGTCCCATCGACATGGCCTCGCAAGTCCATGTCTTCGTCTTCGGCATGCGCGAAGGCATAACGCGATATTGCCTTATGCGCGATAATTCGACGTCCTTGGAAGAAGCCTTCGCCCTCGCTCTACGCGAGGACTACACGGACTCGTCCTCGTACGCGAGGTCGATGTCGGCTGGACTCAGCCGAACGCACCCGAGCCCATGGAACTCGATCCTATCGAGGCTACGGTTTCAAACCGTAGCAGACCTTGGAGAGGTCGAGGTGGTTGTGGTGGCCGCGATCACCGCGGCCACACTCAGTTGATCTGCTTCCGTTGTCGGAAGCCCGGCCATCGCGCGGAGGAGTGCCTTGCCCCGGCCCCAGTAATCCCAAACGTTGTGGCAGCGGACGTATCCGCTGCAAGTTCGCCAAATAAACGCGGAAGACCAGTAGGAGCGGATCTTCCTACTTGGTCAATCGGAAGTTAGGGTCCTTCGGTGGTAGCCCGACCTCCGGATCCCCCTGCGCGGAATGCCCCACGGCGGGCTGTGTCGCTGTCGTATGAGTTCAACGGTTTTTGTAGTATCGGCGACTTCTTGGTGCTCGAGATGAACTACGCGTTTGATTGCATCCTTGGGATGCCTTGGCTGGTACGGTACCAGCCGGAGATCGACTGAGCCAGTCGATCCCTGAAGCTTCGACGCGACTACGACGTGAGCAAAGTGTACGCCGATCTTCTCGTCGCGTCCACAGATTGGCCTCATGTCACCGTCGTGGAGACGATCCAAACTACAACCTAGCGTGTGATGGCCCTCACTGTGTTGTTTGTGCCAACGTGACACACGGCCCCTTGATGAAGGTCCCGGCTATTGAGCCGAAACGAGTATCTTCAAGTGATTATGCGGTTGAGCGAGGTGTGCTCCCGCTCAAAAGTGAACGCACGGCCGAGAAGCGGTGCCTGATTATGCGCGCGGTCGAACAGTCGCGCCCAAGTGAATACGTGGCTGCGCAAGAGATGCTCTCACGTGATGGTGAACCCCTCTCAGACAGTGAATCCGAGTCTGCAGTAGCGAGCAGCGGCTCGCGACGATGCGAGAAGAAGAAGAAGCCTATAAGATTGCAAGAGAGTCCGCGCTGCGAGTCGCTCGCGGACCAGTTGGAGATGCTTCCAATTGATGGAGTATTGTGGTGATGCTGCGATGCGTGCGCGCACATTAGAGGTTGCAAGTCCGCCTCGCGACATGAAGTCGATTTTGGCGCAGCCGAGTCTGTCGTGGAAGCAGTTTCTCCACGACATAAAGGTTGGCGGCATCTAGCAGGTCTGTGTGGTGAACACAGACGCCGACCAGATCGCGGCAGTAGATACCGTCGACGCAGCGCGCGAAGAGCGCTTCGCTGCACAGTCTTGGGATGCCCTCCGCGACGCTGGGAATCCAGTGTTTTCCTGGATGCCTTCCCCGAGAAGATCCCGGCAGAGCTGCCGGTCGATCGTGGAGTACGGCACGACATAAATCTCGTGCATGGATCCTAGTATTTAGTCACGAGACAGTAGCCACTCCCTCGTGATCAAGTACAAGCGATTGATGGTTTCTTCGAGGCTCGCCGCAAGGCGGGCCATGTGCGAGAAAGCATCTCTTCGCATTCAAGTCCGACCTTCTGTGTGAAGAAGGCCACAGGTAGATGGAGAGTCGTCCATGCCTTTAACAAGTTGAAAGATGCGACGATCCCAGTCCAAACGCCGATCCCACGCAAGGAAATAGTGTTGGACACCATGTCAGGAAGCTCCATCTTCAGTACGATTGATCTGACAGCTTATGTCAGATCTTAATGCGCGAGAGTGATGTTTCTCTTACCGCTGTCAGCACGCCTAGCTGCATGCTCTGGGAGTGGCTGGTCGTGCCACAAGGACTGAAGAATGTCCCAGCCGCCTTCAATCGGATGGTCTCGCACGTCTTGCATCCACTGCGTGACTTCACCCATCCACTGTCGCGCGAGCGACGGTCTGATGGACGTTGAGGTCATCTTCAACACAGGAGGAAGGTGTACGAGATGATGTGCACGCAAAATTTGTACGCAAACCTGAAGAAATGTATCTTCTGTGCCCCAGAGATTCCAGTATTCGGTAGCTACGTGAGCGCGGAAGGTGTTTGCGCTGATCCTGAGAAGATCACGTCGATTTGTTCCTGGCCAGTGCCCAGGAACCGCACAGAGCTCCGACAGTGGCTCGGCCTCGCGAATTACCTCCGCAAGTATACGAGAAACTATGCTGAACCGATCCAGCCACTGTCGTCGTCGTTAATGAAAGACGCCGCATGGGTGTGGCGCCCAGAGCATCATTTGTTCTTCTTGGCAGCATTTGACGCGGTAGAGAAGAACATGTCTTCAGCTCCGATATTGGCCCTGGCTGACGACGCACGACCATTCCACGTCGTCTGGGAGCGAGCGACTTCGCTATCGGCTGTGCGCTCGTGCAATTCGATGGCAAGGGGCATGAGCACGCCATCAGCTTCCGATCTCGACAGCTCAAGCATGCCGAGCGCAATTACCCTGTTCACGGCAAGGAGCTGTTGGCAACAAGATACGCGCTGATCAAGTTTCGCGAATATTTACTGAGCGACCAAGCGTTCGCCATCTATCCGGATCATGCGTCGCTGCGCACGGCGACCAAGCGCCCTCACCTATCCCAGCGCATGGCGCGCTGCCTGTCGTTCTTCTCGAAGTACAACTTCGTGTTTCAGTACAACATCCTCGTCGACGCGTTGTCGCATCGTCCAGATTTTGATCCCCGCGCTGATCTCGGTCATCGTGCTGTCGATGGCGGCGATGGAGAATGTGCGACCTGCGCTGCTGACGGTATCCACGCGACGGCAATGTCGCCGGTGCCTGTGCATCGACGACAAATTGTCGAGGCCTACTCCTCGGACCCGGACTTGTTGGCGCTACGAACTTATCTTAGCATCCCAACCGATGAATCGAAGGATCGGCTTCCGTGTCGACTTTCTGGTCACCTGAACCGATACGCGCTCGACAACGACTTGCTCGTTTACAGCATCGATCGCTTCAATACTCCTCGTGTCGTCGTTTCTAACGACGCTGAGTTGCGCGACCGTATCATCCATGAATTTTACGATGCTCCGACCAGCGGCCACCTTGGCCGCAAAAAGACTTTCGCAGCTTTTTCTCGCGACTTCTTCTGACCGCACATGTATGTACAAGTGGGTGCACAAATGGGTGTGCACGTGCGAAGCCTGTCAACGCGTGAAGCCTTCTCCGTCGTCGCGAGCAAGTCGAGCGCGGCCACAGCGATCGAAACCGAGCTCGAGGAAGGCGAAGAAGGGCTCTGCTCGAAAAGAAGCCCATGGCGAAGACGGAGACGAAGATTGCGCTGGCGGATTACCGACAGCGGATGCAGCGGCATCGGTACTCCGCCGACGAAGATCAGAGAGCGCACAATCATCACGCCCACTGGCTGGGCCGTGCGTGATTTGCCACAGACCGATGGCTGCGTCACGATGACGGAGGTCTGGGACCGCCGTGAGGCGCTGCTTCGCAACGAGGAGCTGCGTAAGCCAACGTATGCGCTGTGCCCGCCCGCAGCGTACACCGGTGTTGGAAAATGAGAGGGTGACATAGACTTCAGCGACATCAGCTGTACCTGGCGGTGACATGTGAACCAGCGGGATTTTCCGGGATGCTCCCAGTGGATGCTATCGCCACTGACTTTAGCTTCGAGCACAAGGTTCACCCCTGCATCAAGTTCTACGATGCAGAGGAAATGATCGACTACGGGTACCCTTGGACCACAGCCAATCGCTTCCGAAAGGATGCTTGCTTTTGGACGATGTTAAGTGAACACCGCTACTTCTCCGGTAAGACCCCGTAGGAGCCGGCCAAGATGATCCAAGCGTGGGGCGCCGCCTTTGTTTAGAATTGGAACAGCTTCCCGCAAAAGGTTCTTTAGAAATTGCGAACGCTGCGCGAGGAATTCCGCAAGCACAACCACACTGGAAGGCGCCTTGCAATCCACGTCGCGCGTCTTCGCAAGGGTATAGCGTGCTGTATGCGCGCTGAATACACTTGCCCAGGGTGCTTCGGCCTTGGGACCGACCCCGCACTGGACCTGGTGAAGCATGGACTTGCAACCTCAGGGTATGCCCGCGGAAGTTTGGAAGTTGTTGACGCAGTTTGTCCACGACTACCCTCCTCCGAGTGATAGCGGCACTGCCGCTAGTATCCGCTTCGTACTGACGCACCACGCCGGGTATGTCAGCAATCATGGTCGCGCGAGGCTCCCACGAGTCGTTCTCGGACGCTTGGCCTTGACAGTGGACAAGAAACTCTCGGGCGAGGTCCGGTTGCGTCGGGTGGTCGAACGGCGACTTCTTCTGGCCGCGCTCCCGTCTACGATTGCGGTGGGTCAACAACTGCCCCAAGGTGGTGGATCTGTCCCTCAGAATCCACGAGTGGCGGTGGATCCGGCGTGCGCACGCGTGGCCACCGAGTTGCTGTTTCCTTGTGCCAGAGTTCTCCTCGGGTGCGCGCGTATTCGGCAGACGAGCGCTTGGCGAACGCGAAGCAGCTAGCGCTTCACGTGCTGGTCGAGCATCATTCGCTGCTTTGGGATTACAAGAGCCTCCTTGTGGATCTTGAAGCGCACGGGATACAGCGTCGCTCGAAGCGATCGCGCGGGGTGAGGGTGAGCAGTCGACCTCGAAGCGCCATCATGCTCGTGGTAGCGCTTAAGACGCCCGATGTAGAAGGATGGGTGTGGTCGGAGCGCCTGGGGGAGCTCGAGCGTGTATGCAGCCGCACCCGCGCTGCGCTTTATGCGGAAAGGACCAATGTAGCGCGGCAGCAGCTTGCTCACGTTGTTCAAGACCGCGTGGTTAGGTAGATTAGCCGTAGCTAATAAGACCAGTTCATTTACCTTAAACTTGTCCTTGTTCTTGCGTCCTTTTGAGTCCGCATTCTTCTTTTGCCTGTCAAAGGCGTCAGCGATGGAATCTCGGACATAGCGAACTACAGCTTGGCACTGGAGTACAAATGACTTTGCAGCAGATCAGAATAAAGGATCGACAACAGCTTGAGTGACCCGTGAAGGTGCAACCTTTGTTGGTCCTGTTGCGGCAACCGATGACCGTGATTGGGCAACGCGAAGTGGTCAATCATGGGCGTGTTCATATCTAGGAGTCAGATCTGGATCAGCCGTTCAACTGAGAGTGTGTCGGAGGTTGGACTCAGATCTGGATCCGAGTCGGTACATTGGATATGGGCCGAATCGTCGTCTTGAGCAGACGCGGCTGGGGCTGGTGCAATGGGCCCTCTCCCACTCAAACCAGGAACACCGTTCACGATTGCAGTAGTCCGAGGGTGGTGACCTCCGCTCACGAAGAACGGAGTATGCCCAGTGGAGGCATGCACAGCGTTGTTGATGGCAAACTTGGCCATCGACAACCAATCACTCCAGTGAGGAAATACGTGCGTGAAGCTGCGCAAGACATCTTCGAGGACGTGGTTCACGCGCTCCGTTTGGCCGTCCGTTTGGGGATGATCAGCCGTTGACATGCGCAGGTGCGTGCCGAAAAGCCGAAAGGCTTCTTTCCAAAAGCGAGCCGTGAATATCTGATCACGGTCTGAGATGATCTCGTCCGGCACCCTACGATGACGGAAGACAGAGTCAATGAAGACGCGCGCAAATCCTTCGACGGTGATCGACGCGGGAACAGCAGCGAGATGAACCATCTTGCTGAAGCGGTCGACGAAGAAGAGGATACCCGTATGTTTACGTGTATCAGGAGGTAGTCCAAAGATGAAGCCCATTGAAATGGACTTCCAGCAATTTGCAAGTACTGGCAGTGACTGCAGCGGAGCGTGCAATGAGGGAGCAGGCTTGACGCGCTGGCAGACCTCACAAGCTCTCACATACTTGCGGACCCACTTGTATTGGTTGGCCCAGTAGAAATCACTCGCGAGAGAGAAAAACGTCTTCTCGCGGCCGAGGCGACCACCCATCGGGGAGTCATGGTATCCAACGATGATCTGGAACTTCAGGTCCTGATCATAGGGAACGACGAAGAAGAGAGAGTCGTCATTATCTGTGCGATATCAGGACGCCATCGCGCGCTGTGTATCGGTGACAGCTCGCTCGAAGATGCGGAGCTAGCTTTGCCTTAGCTTTCTCCGAGGGATCGCTGAAATACCCGAGCAAGACTCTGACGTCATCGTCCCGAGTCGTATGCGAGTTTGATATCCTCAATCAAACTCGACATGGATGAAGAGCGCCTCGGAATGGACATCGCGTTGAGCGTCGCCGTGGTGTCTTCGAAATGTGGCCGCCGCGAAAGCGCGTCGGCGACAACACTGAGTCGTCCTGGTTTATACTCAACCCGGAAATTGCAACGAATGATAGTCATCGGGCCGTTCCTGGCGAAATGTGGGGAGCACCCCAGTACGTAGGGACAAGCGTGGTCTGTATAGACCACAAAAGAACGATCGCTCAAGAGGTAGATCCGGAAACTTCGCCAAGGCGTATTTCATTGCAAAACAATTCTTGTCATGTACAGGGTAATTACGTTCCGCCGGCTTCAGCTGGGGGGATTGATTAGAAATCACCCTTTCGTGGCCCTCGGCGTCATGTTGCATAGAGCGCAGCCAATGGCAAAGTCGCTCGCATCGCAGATTACGTGGAATGGACGCTCGGGATCAGCGATCGCGAGCACTGGAGCCTCAGTTAGACTGAGCTTGATTGCTTCAAAGCTGGTCCGACATGCGTCCGACCAATTCCAAAGTGCGTTTTCCTTCAAAAGCTGGAACAGTGGCCGACATAGGCCTGCATAATTACGCGAGTACTTATGCAGGTATGTGGCGAGGCCAAGGAACTTGCGATTGTCCTTCACTAAATTGGGCACAGACCAATCCACAATCGCCTTGATCTTCTGAGGATCTGGGCAGATGCCGTCTTTGCCGACGAAACAGCCTAGCACAGGGATTTTCGGTGCCGATAATGCATTTCCTCAGATTTGCATATAGCTTGTGCTTACGCATAAGCGTCATGACCTGATCAAGATGGATCCGATGCATTTCGATGACGGTCTTGCCGTCTTGGGCACGAATGTGGATGAATACATCGTCGAAATAACTCGGTGAGAAGTCTCGAACTGAACGAAGCAGATGGGTAACACACCTGTCGAAGGTAACCAGCGCATTCATCAGGCTTTTTGGCATGACGAACCATTCCCACAGCATGCCGCTGGGGTGCTGACGGCCGTCAGAGGCACGTCGCGTTCACGGATCAAGATCAGGTACAAATCATCTCTTAGATCGATAGCACCGAAGATGGTGTTGCCGCTCATGCCATCAATGATGACATCTTCCGTGGAATCGGAGTCTGAGAATGCACCGTGGCAGCATACAACTTATTGAATGCATGCACGATGCGCCAGCCTCCCGTAGCTTTCTTGACACCGAAGGTTGGACTGCTGTGAGGCGAGGTGGACTCTCGAACGTGTCCAGCTTTTTGACGAGCGGCAAAGAACTCATCGATTGCCGCTGCTTGGTCTCGGAGCAATGGCCATTGCCTCGTCACACAATACTTGGTGCCTGGCACGAGGTCGATCTCGTGCTGCGTACCTTTTCCGTGGGGAGTTCGCATGGAACTTCCTCAGGGAATGCATCGGCGTACTCTTTCAATACGTCGTAGAAGGGCGAGTCTCGAAGAGCCTCCCAGCCCTGCGCATCATAGCGCTCATTTCGTGTCTGCCCCACCTAGGGAGCGATCTCTGTGGAGAAGAGTTGACTCTGCTCCAGTGTGGTCTCACGGGTTCGGCTTCATCCGTGGCCATG
This sequence comes from Elongisporangium prolatum, assembly GCA_023335875.1. Lineage (NCBI taxonomy): Eukaryota > Oomycota > Peronosporomycetes > Pythiales > Pythiaceae > Elongisporangium > Elongisporangium prolatum. The sequence goes on along the minus strand of JAADVW010000129.1, from coordinate 51,121 downwards.
ATGATGCAGACTTGATCTATGTCTTCATCACGAAGTTCGCGGAGAGACCGGGCATGACTCATGACCTGGATCGAGAGGATCTCTAAGGCCGAACTCGGAGGCGACTCGAGCTGAAGAAGGCGGGTAGCGATCCCGGCTTCTGTCTGCATCAAGACACTCAGAGTCTCTATGACTGGTGCCTCGGATCTTCCGTCACCAGCGAGGCTGTTGACGTTCTTCTCTGGTGCGGGGACATCCACGCAATCTTCTTCGTCAACGCTAACAGTACCAAGCTGGAAGCGGACATCACTGTATTGGTGCAAGTGCATTGGCACGTGCACACCATCTTCGCTATGCAACTTGGTGCTTGCGACTTCGCACTGACAGTTTCAGGCGGTGCGGATTCACTCTAGCACACAGCAGCTGGCTATGTGCGTTTTTCTTTATCCAACGCGAGCGGATCTGCACGCTGATTCTTCTTCTTTCTTCGCCGGCTCTTTTTCGTGGCGGCACCAATTGTGGGCGGGGAGCACACAAGGCCATTACGTACTGTTGCTACCCGCACATCTTGGCTTGATCTTGTTGTCATCAAGCGAGGGAACTCAGACACTTCTTCTTGAGGCGGAGTAAGTCGTACAGATCGATTCTTCCAATCAATCTCTGGTGCATAACGCACAAACCATGGCATCTCAAAGATGACATCAAACTTGGCGTCGAGGTCGAGGACGAGAATGTCATCTTCACTGTCGAAGCCTTCATAGCTGAAGTGGATCCGTGCGACTCGCTTGGGTACAGTCACAATTGTGCCTGTTGCAAAACGCACAGTCAACTTGCTTTCACTAGATTGCAACTCCTTGGGCAATCTTATCGAAAGTCTGGGCTCGAACGAAATCGTTCGAAGCACCCGAGGCAAGCATTGCGCACAGAGGCTCTGGGAGCATCTGGGTGCATACATCCCGACTGACGAGAGGCTCACCACTCTGCGTGCAGTGACAGGAGGCGGAGCTCATGCCAGGGGCCATTGCAGACATGTGACCCACGTGTTCACATGCTGCGTCCTCGCTAGTAGGGCGCCCAGCACGGCAGCGTCCACAGACACGAAGTCCAGAGCGGGTGGAGCTATCTTGTGACGCCGGCCGCGGAGCCATCCACTCGTGAGCGTAGTGACCTTGCTCACGACAGCGGTGGCACATGGTGGGCCACTTCGCGGAGCCGTCGACTGGACGAAGAACAGGTCCATGGGCTCCACATGACGATCTCTTCTTGCAAAGCGATCAAAGCGTGGCGGCGTTGAATGTGAGTGCGAGCGTGTTTCAAGCTGAAGTCTTCTTGGATAGCCAAAGCGTTGGCATTCTCGAGTGTTCGTGGGTACGTCTTGACTTGGCCATCGTTAAGCCCAGTCATGAAAGTGACGACTTGAGTCTCTTGTGCCAGAGGTTCTGTCACAATACTCGACACGAGGTATCGCGCGCGAGTGCGTACGAGTGGATGCTTGCTTTCCTTGGCGGGGTGCAAGAAACTCAACCCGAGCTCTGAACTGAGACTTAAGTGGCTCAAAAGCAAGACGGAGGTCGTGCTTGAACTGTTCGTAGGACGCAAAGCATTGAGGGCCCGCAAGCTTACGTCCATACGCTCGCGTCCGGGCTCGCCCGCCAAGCACGAACATCGCGAAGGACACTTGGAGTGTCGGCTCGATAATATTTCGCGCCGAAATCGCGATGTCTAACTCAGTTAACGATCGGAGCAGTGGCTCGTCTTCACCTTTGAGAGGGTTGACTGCGAGCGTAAGTGCATCGACACGTGGTATCGGGGCGGGCCACGACTCAGTCGCGGCCCTTGGTTGTCGAAGCGCGGAACGCTATTCCTCAAGGAGGAAGGCTCGAGCAGTCGCCTCCTGAGCTCCCTTACTGAGATTGGCCAGCATAACGATGACGGCAGCGTCACCATACATCTGGCCCATACGACGAAAGGCTTCCCAGTCGTCGTCGTGCAAGTGTGGGTAGAAATCCCGGGAGCCGGGGGTGGCCACGTTTGAAGGTGCCTTCATCGTTGGATGTAGGAATTTTACCTTGATCGGTCGTTAGACGGACTACAAAGTGCTACTAGGTGTAACGGAAACAGAGAAATGGTCCCGAGACGCAACACACAGTTAAAGGTCTCAGCAATTGGCTGTGATCTGGAGCTTTGTTGGCGAAAAGAATTAGAATGATTTACACCTCAAAACCTAATTCTAGTGTCTGTCTTTCTGGCGAGAGCCGATCCTGATTGCCTAGGACGATGATTACTTTCCTGGTGAAAGGTCCCCAATAACGTGGACCACATGAAAACAGGTAAAGCTAGGAGAAGGCCTATTGTAAGGGGCAGACTCCGTTACAAGTACGCTCTAGAATCATACATTACCACTGCCGTATCGTGCGAGATCGCGCAGAAGCGGCGCTTGCGCTTGGCGCGCATTTACGCTCGAAAAATCGCCAATTTTCCCTGTCTCGGGTCTTCATCCTCACTAGGTGGTAACGTAATGCATCAGATAATGACCTGAAAATGGACCCCTTACACCGATTACAGTATTTAGTGTTTATACTTTATCAGTGTGTTCGGCCAAATAGTGCTGGTAACATTAAATCAGGTGAGGAGCACCTTCCAAAGCAAACAACTCTAATTCCGGTGGGCGAGTACCCATCTAGTCTTAAAGTCGCTCTTATCTCAACTCTATATATCAATATTTTGAGCCGACACGAGCTACCAGCATCGTTTCGATTCAAGCCACAAGCCTTTAACATCTCCGTCCCAGTCAGTTTAAACTTGCAACAGGACGTATGCGCACAAGGTCATGGTCAGATGTGGCTTGGCCGTCGACTCCGATGATGTCTGGCGAGTCGAGCAACTAAGCAGTGAGCTGCGGCGAATTGTCGAAACTTATCCCAATCACTTTTCTGGCGAATCTGTCGTTCCACGAGAAGTCCATTCAGACGATACTGACGTACTTGTATAGTCACAGGTTACACTAATCAGCTGCACTTCAAATAGTCTTAATGACAAAACCAGCAGAGATCACAAAAAGCTACACCGACCACAGCATTTACTGTTACCAACAGTAAATGCTGTGATCGGTGTAGCTCTGTAGCGAGCAAACATTTTTATCCGGAAAAAGATACACGAATGGAAAGAGCAGATGCTCATTTATTTGATTATATCGGCTGTAGGATTAGGTCAGCGCACTGCAGCTCAAAAATGATGGGTAAAAATGACAAAACATTTTATCAGATAATGACAATTTGTCGAGGGGTATTATTAAGAGTATAAATAGGGTTATATAACCCAATATAACGGGTAGCAAATTATGTCTAAAAGCTAATCCGAGTGGTATCGCCTAGGTTTGGGTTTCCAGGTAACCTGGACATCAGTAGACGAATTTAGCAACACATAGAATCAAATCTATTTAACATTAATGCAAATCCTCTAAGGTCCATAGACTCATGCTGATTTCTAACGTCTGAGACGCTTTTTGTGCATGATTGACTGCCGGTAGAGACAGAATCTCGTATCTGACACTTAGTAGTTTCGCACCACTCACTACGGATAAACCCATTGTCGTTATCTGCTGTTTTTAATATCTGCCAGTAATATCACCTCAAAAAATATTTCGCGATTTTGGTTAGTCAACAAATATGAATTGTCGTTTGCGTTACTGTATGATCGGTAGTTTTTTGTCTTGTATATCAGCCAATCACCAATCCGAGGAGTTTTGGCAAGTGCTTGTCGCTAAAGTTCGGTAGACATCAGAGGTGACTTTAGCTCCCATTGGGTGTGTACCAAAACCAGCATAAATAAGTGATGATACAATCGCCTGATTATCTTGAGTTTATCCTGAGTTTATCCTGGCCCTGAAAAAAACTGCCACCAAAACCTCCTCAAAAGCAGCAATAAATTGGATGTGCACACGAATATCAGCCAATCACAAATGAGAATCACTCAATTTTCATGCCCCTTCTATTAATATCTACTCAACGACGACGACGAGCAATACGTGCAAGCGATCGGCCTCAGAAGGTATGTGTATGTCGTTGGTGGTGGCGGTCGACGGCAACTGATTCTCTTTCATGGACACCACGACGGCCATACGCGTAGGTTTCGACTCCGTCTCGTGCTTAGTTGCCGTCGACCGCCGCCACCAACGATATACACATACCTCTTGAGGTCGATCGCTTACGCGGACTGATCATCGTCTTGAGGTCGTCGTGCCTGTCGTGGACTGTGAAGCGGTACTTGTCGCTGTCGTCTTGGGCCGCGCTGTGAAGTTTAAACTGGTCTATGTTGGACATAGACGAGGAAGAGTGATTATTACTGATTTCATAGTAATCTTAAGTCAGACCTTAACCGGATGTTGTATTATACGACTTTAGCTTTTTGTATGCTATATTATACAACATACAAGCATCACTTATACTTAATTTTGTGTACATCGACTTTATCGCTATACAATTTTTAAGACAAAATGTTTGCAGAAACCATCCAACCCAAATCCACCCTAAACCCAAGGGAGACATTTATGTACCAGAGAGGACAGGTAACGAAAAATATTAAGTTACCAAGGTAGGAGTATAACTTTATGGAGGCGAAGAGAACGTGTGGAAACCACACGTTCTCTTCGCCTCCATAGGGCCCCATTCAGAAATCCACTCATTTGTGCTGAATGCTAGGCGGAATCAATTTCAAGTCGCTATGGCGAGAATTGCGGCCGCTTGGATGGAAGGCTGTGTAATGGGGCGTTCCCCGTTACATTAGCAGGTGCATTGGTTGCGCCTTTACATTTGTAGGTAGGGTTTTACGCACACACTGGTCCAGGTGTGTGTCGCGTGTCGCGTGTCGCTCTCTGATTGGATGGAATTTGGGACGCAGCCCAAATTTCATCCAATCAGGACAAGAGCTTGTATTGGAAAGATAAATAAAATTCAGAGTTGAATTTACCCGCTTCCTCGAAGCCGCTTACGTGTAAGCAAGTAACGGCGCACCTCGCCCGTTACAGGCTAGGCTTACGTCGGGACTTGCGACACGATGAACCTAAGTTATGCCAGGTGGAGATCCGAGAGGTGCAACCGGTATCGATTTCTTTGTAGGAGAAAATGCTATCATCGCGCGCTACCTGAGGAATTTGCATCAGACACTCCTCAGTCAAGTACGCTGACGTCAATGCTCCAGCTGACCGCCACGTTTCCTGCGGAGCCAGCGTCCTCCGCCACCCAGACGCACAGTGCCAGTACTCAAGCCGTTACAGCCCCCCATCGCGTAAGCTGCCACGGCCTCCGTCTCACGAGCCGTCACAACCTCCATCGCAGGAACTATCACCGCACCCAGCGTCTGATGCGCTCTCCCCGTCGCCTGTCTCCTCATCCGTTGGTATCCCCCGCGGTAGCGATGCAGAGGTAGAAGAAGAACAGGAAGCGGAGGAGAAGAAAGAAGACGAAGAAGACCCAGAATCCCATAATGAGACATCACCTTCAAAAGAGTCCAGCAGAGGTAGGGAAAGTGCCAGCGATGAGAATAACGGCACTGTACTTCCAGACATGACTGGCCCTTAGAGCGATAACAACAATCAAGCAGAAGACACCTATGATGCTTCACGGCTCAACCTGTACGACGCGTTTGACGACTCGGATGACTACGAAGCACTTCACTCAGGCAATGAGCCAGAAATGGACGATGTTGTCAAATCAGCGGTATGTTGCCTCTTATGTTGCCTCTTACGTTGTTTCTTATGTTGTCTCTTATGGTGTCGATTATGATGTCGCTTACGTTTTTAGACTGAGAACATTGTGATATTAACGCGAAATGATTTCGATGATCCGATGGTGATTCGATCACAGCGCCAGCAGAATTTGAATGCATTTTTCAACGAAGAGTTTGTGAATGAAGTCGGTGGCTTCATAGCCATTCAGTCTGGGTTGATGAATATAAATACGATGCGTCGAATGGGTAGTGATGGATGGAATACCGCCCGCAGTGTCGATATCGAGAGCTATCTGGATGGTCCCTATTCTCCAGCAACCGACGTTTCAGATTATCCTGGCTTGAAGGACTCGTATTTTGGACGAAGCCCTGAAGTTGTCAAGCTATCCGATGATCCGCTCGCACTCTTTCTCTATTTTATGCCCGTGAGCCTTTGGAATTATACCGCAGGCGAATCCAACAGATATCACTACCAAATGTTCAATAAAAGAGCTGATGCCTGGTTTGCGAAGCAACAAAAGAATAGCGACGTGAAGAACCCGAAGACCAAGAGTGAAATCAAGTTCGCGCTTTTGCAAGCACAGCCGATTCGTGCATATGAGTTGTTATGTGTTATAGGTCTATTGATCGCAAGAGCGATTTCGCCTAACCGTGAAAAATTCAACAAACATTGGCAGTCGCTTGACGAAGGAGCGATATTCCGCGGATCTTTTGGCAGTTTTATGAGCCGCGATTGTTTTTGGCATATAATGCGCGGCCTTCACTTCAATGACAATGATGATGAAAATGGACGAAAGGGTCGCATTTGAAAAAGTAGACCAGTGGTTGAAGTGCTCTCCAATCAACATTCAAAAAAGGTTATGTTCCTCCGCCACGAATGGACTTTGATGAAGAAATGTTACAGTCCTTATCTCCGTACAATACGACCAGGAAGTATCTCAAGGATAAATCCCATAAGTGGGGAACGAAAATGTTCATCACATGCTCCGCGTATTGCCTTCGGTACGCATTGATTTTTTTGTTTTGACCAAGTGCTTATGTTGCATTATCCACACCAACAAATCAATTGACGGTATATGCTATGTTGTATCAAATGCACAGGTTGGAGATATATTGCGGGATGAAGCAGCACTGTGATGAGAGTGAGCAGTCAATGGACATGAAGAGGGTCCTGCTGCAGTCGTACGGAATATGCGTGCTCTCCTCGGTGAAAATCCAAGCGACCATCATCTTGTCGTGACAGACAGATTCTATACAAGTCCATTGCTTGCTATTCAGCTGCTCTCCATGAAGGTGTATATCGTGGGAACGAGTATGCCGAGTCGGTATGTTTATGTGTGTTGCTTATGTTGTATGATTCAACATTACTAATACAACATAACCTTATCCTGTATGCAGGTTAGGCTACAGCAAGGAGTTTGTTCTTCAACAAAAGAAGAGACCTGTTGATAGTCGCAGAGGAACGCACGTGATTGTCGAGAACAAGTTAGTGCCGTCATTGCGTGCATTCCGTTGGTGGGATAACTAGGGTTTCAACTTTTTGCGCACAGGTGGCAGCTTCGCCCTTGAGCGTGTCGCTCGTCGCGAAAAAGATGGAAGTCGACTGAAGTTCCCTGTCCCAAGCTTGTCAAAGACTATCAGAAGCTCATGGGGGAGTAGATATTCATGATTAACTACGACTACAACGGTATTCCCTACAGTTTGCAGTGCGTCGTCAGAAGTACTACAAGTCTCTGTTTTTGGGCCTTGCCGATATGGCCCTCGCAAATTGCTACATTGGTCAGCTTAAGCTGCGAAAAAGTTGAGTCACGTCCAGTTTCTGAAGCAACTGCACTTGCAACTTATCCAGTTGACCGACGCAGATGTGTCTGCAGCTGCAATGGGCACGCAGTATCACCTCAAACGCCTCGCCAGCGAGCAGTAACGCGCCATGTTGCAGCCCAAGTCAACGAATGGCAGGTCTGGCTCGGAGGAAAGAAAAGAAGGCAACTCTCTTGTAAGGTATGCAGTATCCTCCGTGAAGACCGAGATAGGGGGGTTCCAGACTACATTCTGCTAGGATGCAGTGATGGCCACACGCGCGTGTACCTTTGCCCGAAGGCGCGTTGCAGCATCAACGGAAACCCGGTGACATGCTTTGAGATCTGGCATCGCGACTGACAGTGTGGTTAAAGCATGCCACCTGGTTTGAGCGCTAAAAGATCCATGCGCGTCCTTCCGTTGGCGCCACAGGGAAGAAGCGACGCCGATTGGATGCAGAGCTCGCTGATGCAGAGCTCGCTGATGCAGCTGAAGACTCAAGTGATGAGTGATGTGTAAGACAGTGATGAGCTTGCTACTTATTTGCACTATCACATATATTTCTGATTGCCTTACCTTTTATTCGCTCGCTAATTGGTTTCTTTGATAACAGCTGGATCGAATTCCCCATCACTTTATTGGTCATCTCTCCTTTTCTGTTGCATAGGAGACCCTCTGATACAACTTAAGCCTACTTATGTTTGGTGGTGGATGTATTTTTTATATTTCTCTGTCTGATTCACCTAACCAACTAAAGCAATATGGACACATACAATTGTCAAGTCTAATCTTAAGTTGTACAAACACGACTTCAGTTTCTAATTTGCGGGCCAACTCAGCCGGACTGGAGGGGTTAAGCAACAAACAGGTGCGTTTATCGAGATCATTAGAAGGCGTAAGCTTTATTTATCCTGAGTTTATCCTCGCTTTATCCTACTTTAAAAAAAAAGTGTCTAGCATGTATAATAGTTTTGGTTGGCACCCATTGGCAACTACACGAGCTCTTTTCACTTGCCGCTTAGCTACAAGGAAACCATAGACTCTTTGTCTGCATAACCAATGGTTTGTAGCTTTGCACGGATGTCCCCAAGAACGGCCTCGTTCTCGATCGTGGGCGGCAGACGATACGGCCGCGAATCCGCAATTGCCTGGATAGTGCCTCGCAGCACTTTTCCTGACCGCGTCTTGGGCAGCGCGTTGACTACGGCCACGCTCTTTAAGCACGCGAAACTCCCGATCTCACTGCGCACATCTGAGACGACCTGCGTCGTGATCTATAGTCCAGCGAGTGTTTAATATACTGTACAATTCACCCACATCTGATCACGAATGAGCTTGCATACCTCTTCTCCTTGTCGGCTCGCACAGTTGTCAAGCACGACCAGAGCCACTGGGACGTGACCCTTGAGTGAGTCCGTAGCTCCGAACTGAAGGCAGAGTCACTATTAGAAAGGCAAAGCGCATAATATAATAGCAAAACTCACCACTGCGCACTCGACGACCTCCGGAATTTTCTGGATGACTTCCTCAATTGATCCCGTGCTGAGACGATGGCCAGCAACATTGATCACGTCGTCTGTCCGTGACATCACCTGCATATGAAGGTTCACAAACACTCAGTACTACCATCCGGCTCCTTTCATGAGCAAATCCCCACTCACGTAGACGTATCCGTCATCGTCGATGTGACCCGTGTCTCCAGTGTGGTAGAAGCCCGGGAACTTGCGCAAATACTTGGCGTAAAACTCGTCTTCGTTTTTGTAAAGCGTGGTGAGCGCTCCTGAGAAGAGAGAAAAGCTACGTGAGAGCGATTCATAAAATCCCAAGCGCAAAGAATCGCTTACCAGGAGGCAACGGGAGCTTCACAACCAGTTCCTGGTCCGTTCCGGCCTCAGCCTCATGGTAATGGCTGTGGTGCTCGTCATCCCCCTTACTATCGGCAGTCAGTATGTGCACGTCCCAACCCGGAACGGGGCGTGAGACGGAGCCAAACTTGATTCCTCGATAGCTTGAATCCTGTTTTAAACCCAAGCAGGGTGACGTGATAGGCCATCCGGTCTCAGTCTGCCACCTGCAAAATCACCAGCGAATTTGTCAGCAAAGCTCTCGACTGCAAAAGAAAGCTCCTTGCTGTGGTACCAGTGGTCGATAATAGGGACTTCCATTTGTTCCGCGAAGAAGTTTAAGGTGTTGGGGTCTCCACGCTCTCCAGCCACGAACATGGCTCTATTCCATCGTATCCAGCATCAGAACGCGCCACAAAGAGCAAACACTCAAGCCACTTACTGCAGATTCTTCTTGATGTCGTCCTTGGCATCCTTGAGAAACTCGGCGTGCGGATCCTCCTTGCGGATGGACCGAAGAGCAGTCGGAGCCGTGAAAAACGTGCGGACGTTGTACTCTTTCAGGACTCTCCAAAATGCTCCAGCGTCAGGAGTACCGACAGGTTTGCCTTCGAACATGACGGTCTATGGTCACAATGTCATCAGGTACACGTCACGTCATCAAAGCACAGTCAATCAGCATCGTACGGTGCAGCCTTGAAGCAACGGACCATAAACTGTCAGCGAGTGCGCAACAGTCCATCCAATGTCGGAGGCGGCCCAGAACGTCTCCCCCTCGTGCGTATTGAACACATGGGACAGTGCATACTTGAGCGCGACTGCATGGCCTCCGTTGTCTCGCACAACGCCTTTAGGCTAAGCACGCAACTTGATCAGAGGCCAGGACAAGAGTGAAGGAGATGGACGCATACCTTGCCAGTCGTGCCGGACGTGTACAGGATGTAGAGTGGATCTGTTGCGAGCACAGGCACCGCGTCTGTGAGGCACCCGGAAGCCATGACGTCGTGCCAGTCCATGTCACGGCCAGGTTTGAGGTTGAAGCGGCAGATATCGCGTTGGAATACAATGCACTTGGACGGCTTCCAGGCCGATCGCTCGAGCGCTCCGCTAAGCATGGGCTCGTAGTTGATGATTCCTTTGGGCTCAATGCCGCAGCTGGTGGCGATCACAACCTGCGCAGTCAAACCTGTCGTGAGCTCTTACCCAGCGGGACAGGCAAGCTACTGCATCGACTCTACCTTTGGCTGGGCGTCTTCAATACGCGCCGCCAGTTCCTGCGCGGCGAAGCCTCCGAATACCACCGAGTGGATCGCGCCCAGACGAGCGCACGCCAGCATGGCGATAGCAGCTTCAATGCCCGACGACATGTAGATGATGACGCAATCGCCCTTCTCGACACCCAGTTTGCGCAGTCCGCCAGCGAACGTGGACACTGGAGACGTGTTAGATCTCGCTCTTCAGCGAATGACAAGCAGCATCCACTCACCTTGCTCCAGCATCTCGCTGTACGTGATGCTCCGCTTGGTGGACGTCAGTGGACTGTCGAAGTGGAGCGCCACGTCGTTGCCTTTGCCGCGATTCACGTGGACGTCCAGCGCGTTGTACGACGTGTTGAGCAGACCGCCGGAGTACCAGCGATGCGACGCGTGGGCGTGCTCAGGTCTACAGAACAGGAGACGGACAGATGTGAGCTCTGCAACTTGGCTGCGTCAACACACTCGCAGATCACGTACTCAGTCAGCACTTTGTCCCACGGGCGGAACCACTCGACCGTCTGCGCCTGCTCGGCCCAGAACTCGGCGGGACTCTCGCGCGAGCGGGTGTAGTGGTCGGCATAGCTGGGCTTGTGCAGATGGCGGACGTCTCTGGACGCCCCGAGGGCTCTGGAGAGAAGGAGTTGGCTGCGCATGGGGATGAAGATTGCGCTCTGAGCTTTAACAGCTCCTCTCCGCCTCCTGCGCTGCACGTGATGACGGGGTTGAAGTAGCGGAAGGGCGTACATCAGGATTTGCGTCTTTACGGATATAGGCATGTATTTTGCGCTCAATAACAAAAATAGGCGGATGAAAGATCTCGAAACCACTGAAATGAGCATGATAATCGTCCTAACTTCAATTTCAGATTGCGTCACAACAGGAGAGCTTTAAAGTGCCAGTGGCATCTCCCGTCTTCACGTACGGTACCAGGATCAGATTCAGTTTTTCAACCAATCCATGTTCTTCGAAGCTTTAGAGGTATGGGATTGGCTATAATTACAAAAGACTGGTACAGTTGCCTGGAAACGGGTACAATCTCTTTTTGGCGCCAACTAATAAAGATGAGCGATGATGATGCGGCCGATCCGTCGTCTCTGGCCGACGGCTTCGAGGACGTACGCCTGCGTCTCTGGTCTGTCGCTGTGGCTTGCCAATGGATCACTGTGCTGTCTCTCTGTGTCTCCAGATGCTGCGTGTGAACGAGGACATGCTGCTGGCGGCTGCTGAGTGCCATGGCGATCGAGACGTGGACGGAGCGTTGGCGTACGATTGCAACCGACAGTTCTGGACTGCTGAGTGCAGATCTGATGATTGTTCTTGCGCGTCACTAGATACCAACGTCTCCTGCATCGCAATCTGATGGAGATGGCGAACTTTGTGGACGCGTTGTTTGGAGTTTACACCACGACAGGAGCTCCAGAGGTCATAACACCCGCACCTGCATCACCAGCAGCAGCCAAAGCCTCAACCGACTCAACTACGGTAACAATTGGATCTAGACACCACCACGCATTGATTGTCCAATCTAACGCTCAGCTATTGAACTGTGTAGCCTACAGAGCCCAAGGAGTCAGCATTAGAAGCTGCGGTGCAAGCGCAGGAGCAGGCCCATGCAATAGAGAAGTCCAGTGTGTTGCTAGCCACGTTAGAGGCAGAGGAAAAGCTGCGCGACATGCAGCGCTCCAAGAAACGCTGGATGAAGTCTCGACATCAAGTGCGCGAGGAGGAGACTGAAAGCGCCACGCTAAAGCTCATGCAGCAGTCGCCAGTGCCATCCCCTGCGTCTTCGAAGGCGCAATCCATGATGATTCCGCATGGAGCTGGGCTCATGGCTATGGCTTCGTACGGACAGTTTCTATCAAGTGCAGCTAACCTATCTCAGACGCCCGTCAGAGCTACGCCAACGCAGCAGCCGTCACAGTCACTCGCGCCAGCGTTCCAGCCCATCACTGCTGCCACGGCAGCAGCGGCCCTCGCCATGGCAAGCTCCTACATGCCATCGGTCCTGCCAGTGAACAAGATGACTGCAAAATTGCCGCTGCCTTCAGCCAACCCGTATTTCAACATGATGTTTCCCATGGCACCCTTCATGTATCCGCCGCCCATACCGCTCGCCAGCCAAGGGCCCTGCATGGACTGCATGAGTATGAGCAAGTCTGTGTACGAATGTCGAACGGTGCTGCAGCATATTACGCCAGCGTTGGTTTTTCCCCATCAGGGTCCACCGCTGCATCTACTGGAGCCAGCGATGCCTTTGACCAGTGGACGCCCTGTGGTCCCTTTTCGAGCTCCAGGTACGAGAGCTTGGCCTGCCGTTGCGTAGTGTAAATGGGAGTAACACCTATGCGTTGTTCAGCGCCATCGACATTCAAGCGCATGTGTGAGGAGTGCCGCAAATGCCACTGGAGTCTGCATCGTTGTCGAGTGACACTCCAGCACACAGCGCCTGAGTGGCAGTCGGCAGACAGATCGCCGTCCAAGCAGAAGCGAAGGGGGAGACGAAGCTCGAAGCCCAAGCCGTCCTGATCAAACGCAATAGAGCAAGTATGCAACAAGACGACGGAAATAGCTCGCCCAATTTCACAGGCTAGCGCAGCTGTGCACGACGGAACAAACGATGGAAAAGGTGTATTGCGCACAAGCAACAAATCGGAACCCCGGCTTTAGACATAAGGCAAAGCGTCACGCCAATGCAGCGATCGGAGGATGTCAACCTCTTCTGTGCGTTGGCCACACGCTCGCAACAACACCGTAGGATTTACTACAAATACGTTCAATTAGCATCAAACCTTATGCTGGCAGCCCAATAGCAGAGCTCACCTCGTCTCGGCCTTCTTCGCGGGCTTGCGTTCGGCGTGCGTAATACTGGTCGAGGTGCTTCTTGGGGATCTTCTTGAGCAATTCCTTCGGGAACGATCGGAAGAGCGACCACGCGAGATCCAGAGACTCGAAGATGTCACGCGACTGGTAAGGGCCCTGCGCGATGAACTTGCCTTCGAACTTGTCCGTGAACTTAAGGTAAAGATGGTCTTCCAGCGACAGCGCTTCTTCACCCACGACAGCCTTCATGGCCTGCACATCCTTGCCCGTGGCGTAACTTGCGTACTGTCCAACAAACACAAACGTCAGTCTACAGTTGGACTTGTGCCTCTGCTTTGAATCGTACCAACTGATTCGACACAGCACTGTGGTCGTCACGAGTCATGCCTTCACCAATAGCACTCTTCATCAGACGCGAGAGCGACGGCAGCACGTTGATGGGCGGGAAGATCTGACGGTTGTGCAGCTGTCGGTCCACGTAAATCTGTGCGACAATGGATGAGTGGACATTACCAGCTATCAATCACAAACTCACTCCGTACCTGTCCTTCCGTAATGTAGCCCGTGAGATCCGGAATGGGGTGCGTGATATCGTCATTAGGCATGGTCAGAATGGGCAGCTGTGTGATGGATCCGTTGCGACCCATGACTCGACCGGCACGCTCATAGATCGTGGACAGATCCGTGTACATGTAGCCAGGGTAACCACGACGGCCAGGCACTTCTTCACGCGCAGCCGAGACCTCACGCAGCGCGTCGGCGTAGGAACTCATATCGGTCAGGATGACCAGCACGTGCAGGTCGCGCTCATAGGCCAGGTACTCGGCCGTGGTCAGCGCCAGCTTGGGCGTAATGATACGCTCGATGGTCGGGTCGTTGGCTAGATTCATGAACAGCGCCGTCTTCTGCATGGATCCGCTCTCCTCAAAGTCGTTGCGGAAGAAACGCGCTGTCTCCATGTTGACGCCCATGGCGCCGAACACGATGGCGAAGTTGTCCTCGTGCGAGTCCATCACGTCCTTGCGCTGCACGAGACCGGCTTGACGCACGATCTGCGCAGCGATTTCGTTGTGCGGCAGACCGGCGGCCGAGAACAGCGGGATTTTCTGGCCACGGGCGATGGAGTTCATCACATCGATAGCCGAGATACCGGTCTGGATCATCTCCTTCGGGTAGTCACGGCAGGACGGGTTGATGGGCTGGCCCTGGATGTCCAGATAATCCTCGGCCACGACAGCTGGCGCGCCATCAATAGCCTTACCAGAGCCGTTGAATGCGCGACCCAGCATCTCCTCTGAGATGGCCATCTTGAGCACGTCGCCAGTGAACTCACAGTGCGTGTGACGGTTGTCAATGCCGTCAGTGCCCTCAAAGACCTGCACCACGGCCTTGCTGCCCTGCACCTCCAGCACCTGGCCCTGACGCTTCTCGCCGTTGGCCAGCGTGAGGTTCACGATCTCGGCGTATTTAGGGAACTACAGAATCAGATCGGATGAGATCTTGCGTCGGAGCCAGCGATCCAGAGGGGGACAGTCCGAGGGAATCAGCCAACACGCACCTTGACGTTCTCCAGAATCACGAGAGGTCCATTCACACCGGAGATCGTGCGGTAATCTGATCAGGAGACACAGCGACGGTAGACAATGGATACCGATAATTAAATGGGCCATTAAGGGCGATCCAGAGATCCCCTGAAGGAGCCAGACGTCGCAATGGACACCTACCGATGCGGGGCTCCACGTAGTAGTCGCGCACGACGGCCTGTGCGTTGATCTGGAACATTTGCTCGGCCGACGCCATGGCTGCCGACTCGCTCCTCTTCCTGCTCGCTCTGCGTTTCGGAAGATCTGCTTACAAGAGCGGCGCATTATAAAAAAACACTTTTTTTAAAGATTGCGTTTGTTTAAAACACACCAAAAGGACCTGTCTACAAGCATGGATATCCAAATGCCACTCAATCTTCCTCCTCTTCCGTCATTTTGGTTGGCTTGATGTTCTGGTTCTGCCACTTGGTCTCCTCCTTGCCCTCGATGTTAGCCGCATGACGGGCCGCCACGAACAAGAAGTCGCTCAGGCGGTTCAGGTACCTGATGATGACCAAGTCCACGTCGCCAGTGGCCTGCAGCGCCACAACGCGACGTTCCGCTCGGCGGCAGACCGCACGCGCCACATGCAGATGAGTGGACGTGAGCCCACCGCCAGACGGGAGGATGAAATTGCGGATTGGCGGCAGGGTCTCGTCCATCTCGTCGATCCATTTCTCCAGTAGCGACACGTTTTCTTCGTCGAAGGCACCAGCGCGGTTCTTCTTGCTCTGTGATGCCGTCGTCAGAGGTGTAGCGACCACAGCACCCAAGTCAAACAGCCGTGACTGGATCTGCTCAAGGCGCTCGGGCAGCACGGGGGATTTGGCCGCCACTCGAGCCTGCTCGATGGCCACGCCAATCTGCGCATTGAGCTCGTCCGTGTCGCCCAGCGCCTTGAACACGGCGTCGTCCTTGGGCCGGCGCTCGCCAGAGAAGAGCTGGGACGTGCCCTTGTCGCCGGTCTTGGTGTACACCTTCATGGATCTGCGCAGCACTCGCGCGTCCGAGTTCAATGGGATTCGCAGGAGGCGGCGAAGGGCCATAGCGCTCTATTCGAGTATGTTGAACGAAGAAACATGACGAAGAGCTACGCTCTCATGATTGGCTGAAAACCAGCTGCGTGTTTTTGACCAATAGACAGTCGCAGCGCATAAACATGAAGCCCAAGTGAATGGCACTCATCTTCATCTGACAATGGACGACGATGAAGCGCAGCCGCTGCTGGCAACGCCCACATGGCCTCTGCCACCACCGCCACAACCATCCGGGGACGATGCGCTCGACCTCAGCGGCACCAGCATTCGCAGCGGCACAGGCAGCGATGCGCTCACATACGACGCCATGATGCAGCTCTCGATCCCGCGTAACCCGCTGCGCTATGAGTCGGTGCGCGCTGCTGTGCTCTGCAGTGTGACGGCCGTGATCTTGTTTCTGACGAACCAGCTCACGACGCTTCCCGTGGGCTTCTATCCGGAATACGCGCAGTCGCAACTGGGCATGACGACCGTGCATCTCGGGCTTTTCTTCTCGCTCTACCCCCTGTGCGTCATGATCAGCAGTCCCCTGGCGGCCAAGGTTAGTCCGATCATTGGTCGACAGACTGTGATCTGCCTCGGCCTTGTGATCAGTGGGTCCACGACCATCGGGTTCGCGTACGCTGACACCATCGGCTCTGCGTTTGCTCTGCGCATGGCTCAAGGTCTGGGCGCCGGAGCTGCAGGTTTGTTCACCTGTCTCTTGTGTATGCACTGCTCAATGCCAACTGACCTTCTCTCTTTCTCTTCAGTCGTCGGCGCTTTCGCCACAATCACAGAAGAGTTCCCCAGCAACATCGGTCAAGTGCTGGTCGTGCAGGAGTTCGTGGTGGCAGCCGCATTCGTGTCGGCGCCGCCTCTGGGCAGTCTGATCTTCGAGTCACTGGGCTTCCAGATGCCATTCATCGTCTCGGGCGTGGCCCAATTGCTCACAGTCATGGTCGTACCCATGTTATTTATTGAATACTCACTGCCAGACGGCATGTACGCGAGTGGGACCTACCGCCCCATGACCAAGCAGGAGAATCGCGACGTCGGGTTTGCAGACGTGCTCACGCCTACGTGTCTGCTGTGTCTGCTGGTCACAGTGGTGACTATGGCTTCCTTCGGCTTTGTGGACCCGTATCTGGGCTCCCATCTCCAGTCCACCCTCGGTCTCCAGCACTTGGCTGTCGGTCTCGGCTTCGGCGTCAGCGCACTCGTGTACTTCCTGGGCGGACTCGTGTACATTTGCCTCAGCCGCAGCTGCGGATGCAAGCAAGTCATTCTCTTCGGACTCGTGCAGCTCGCTGTGGGCTTTTTCCTGCTTGGACCGTCACCGTTGCTCTCGCCGCTTTTCCACGACTACAATCGCCTCTGGGCCACGCAGTTTGTGGCGCTCATCTGCGTCGGCTGCGGTGCAGCTCTGGCCATCGCACCGAGTCTGCCGCTCACGCTGCTGAGTGTCACGCACATGGGCACACAAGGCTACAACCTCGTCGTCGGTTTGTTCTCCGCTGCCGTTTACCTGGGCCAGGCGATCGGTCCGATGCTCGCGCTGGCCTTCATGCAGGTTCTGCCCAACACTCACTCCGCGAACTGCTTCGTAAACGTCTCGCCCACCAGCAACACCATGGAGCACAAGCCGTGCGATTCGTCTCTGCCTTGGGCTTTCACGCTCTACTCGGTGCTACTGGCAGTCGTTGCCGTGATCTTGTCGGCCAAGCTCACCACAGGAGTGGCTATCGTTGCACTGCTGCGCACACGACGCCGCGTGGCCACTCTGCTGCACCGCCAGAGCTCTGAATACGGTCAGTTCGTCTTCTTCGACGAGGAAGACTTCGAAGCAGATTCGACCTCCGCCACACTCTGCGCAGTCGATGAATGAATGACCTTCAGAAAATTATGACACACTGTCGCAGATTACCTCGATTCTGTGACCATCTTAGTGACTAATCGTCCATTGGTCTGGTCTATTGGTCAGCATCATGGCTCGAGCCAACGCGACACGGCCGCCGCTGCCTCCACGAGCCTCGGCTGCAGCTGCCGCCAGCCGTGCGACTCGGAAGCCACAACGAGATGAGCCGACGGAAGAGGCCAATGCGCAGCAGCAGTTCGGCTCCTGTGTGCGCGCAGATCTTGAGGAGCTGCTGCAGCTCTTCGTAACGAAGGTGTGGAGCTGTTCGCCCTCTTCCTGTGCGTCTGCTGGTCTGTGGATCTGACATATTGGTGTTGTGTTCTGATTTGGCACAGGAGAACGGAGACTTTGCAGTCTGGAAGCAGCTGTGGCAGCAGATCCGCATGAGCGCCATGTTCCACGTCGAGTTCTGGGACAGTACGCCGTCCGACATTCACCAAACAGTGCTGCAGCAGGCAGTCGGTGCGTTCTTCTCTGCGAGAACTCTGTGGTGTTGATACGGATACTCAAGTCGCTTATGTATGTGTATAGATCTGGTTATGGAGCGTGTGGACAACGCCCAATTGCTGCAGGAGCGAAGTGACGTAGCGCAGCTAATCGGCGCAGTCTTCGCTCTCTACTGCTCGTACTCTGTGCAGGTGGGCTCGCCCAAGCTTAAGATTCCAGTGGACCCACATGCTTGGGCATCTCTCACATCCATTGAGGCCATCATGACAAGTGCTCAAGTGCAGCAGTGGTTCCCAGAGGGCGCGAACCAAGTACTGGCGATTCTCAAGCGACTCGAGTACGACGAGAATGCTTTTCTCAAGTGCTTGCGAGGCTCCAACGGTCTGCATCTCCATTCTCAAGAGACTCGTGCTGGCTTACGTTCTCCTCAGAGACCTGAGCGGCGTCAGCAGGTGACAGAGGACCAAATTGATCGTCTGGCGATGCTTAAAGAGCAGTACGCCCAGCGCATATCGACCATCGCCAGTCAAGACAACTCAGCTGGACTACGCAAGAAAAGGGATCCACTGATAAGTCAAATCAGTGCGGAGACAGAAGCGAGAAAGGCGGCGATAGATCGATGGACGCAGGCTCTTGGCGTCTTCATGGAGCCACCAGCGGCTACTCTGCCACCGATGCAGACGCATGAAGAGAGCAGCCATGAAATGCTGGAACACGATCAAGCAGTAAGCTACAGTGGAGACGAAGACAACAATTTTGCGCTCTTGGAGGCAGAGCTGCAGGCCAGCCTCACAGAGCAGTTGCCTGTACCAGTCCGATCTCGGGGGTTCTCTTTTGCCTCCAGTGATGACGCACTCGCCGAATTGGATGCGGAGCTGAGTCGCGAGGTGCAATCAGTAGCTGTAGTCCCCTCGCGTTCTGTGGCCAAGAAGACTCCAATTCGACGCCAAACACCCGCGCCGCGACGTCGCGTAGCAGCGGTCGTTCGCAGCTCAGTGCCATCATCCGATGCCGGTAGTGATGATCTGGCTGCATTGCAGGCCGAATTAGACGCCACGCCGAATCGAAAGCAACAGAAGAAGTCGACTCCAGCGACCGTGAAGACTAAAGCGACTCGCAAAAGACCAATCGCTACATCAGTTTCAAATGCTGACAGCGATGACTTAGCTGCGTTGCAGGCAGAGCTGGACAGCGCTCCAGCAGCCCCTGGCCTGCCATACTCAGCTATTCATGAGAAAGAACGTGTGCAGATAAGGAGAGTTACGAGTCGCAAGTCGCATGCGCCAGCAGCTCAAGTCACTAGCGCTCCGTTTTCAACGGCGGAAAGCGATGATCTAGCAGCCCTTCAGGCTGAACTGGATGCGTGGCCGCCGAACAAAGACGATAATCAAACAAGCTCTACGAAGAAGAAGGCTCAAGTTTCACAGCGTCGAGAGCCACGCAAACCGCGAGTCGCGGCGAATGGCCAACGTCTGCTCGCTCCGTCCTCGGTCTCTGACGCCAGAAGTGTTGACTTCTTGGCGGCATTGCAGGCTGAATTAGACTCAGCTCCACTACCGACCGGTGCAATTTCATCCAATGCTGCGACTGAGCAACCAGCACGAAGAGTGACGCGTAAACGCAGCGCATCAGCCACTACAGCGCCTATTTTCGCTGCTGCTTCTCTCTCAGTCGCGTCGTCCGATTCTGCCATGAACGACTTGCAGGCCGAACTGGAAAGCTCGCTGAATTTACTCAAGGCGCCCGAGTCTCAAGCAAAGAATCCAGCGAAGCGTGCGCGTGCAAGTGATACGACTACACGGCGAGCGCCAGCAGCAACACGAGTTCGTGCTCCACCAAAGCGGAAGACGCCGACGAAACCACGCGCAGTTCCTCAGCCGAGGATGATGACGCGGGCTCGGTCAGCCTCCTCAGTGGCGTCTGAAAGCGATGGACTTGCAGAACTTGAGGCGGAATTGCAGGCGCCCTAGAAGCGTGTTTCCTGGAAAAGCGTTCCTTTCTCAGAAGTGTTCCTCGAGTTCATCGCACAATCCAAATCGGCTGCAAGATGCAACCCGCAGGCTGTCCAGCTCGTCCTCGTGCTCCAGCGACGTTGCCGCCCGGCAGTCGAGCTATTCAAGTGCAGACGAATCACTTTCGAGTGCAGCTTTCGGTCAAGGGTGACATTTACACTACGATCTTGCCGTTCAATCGGCAGCAGCTCAAGCCACAGCCGTCGCCGCTGCAGCTGCACCGCCTCCTCGTGCCGTGCCAGCTGCTGTGCACCGGCGTATCGTGCTTTCACTATTGGCATCTCCACCATTCGCGTCTATTGTGGCTGTGACGGACTGGAACAGGAACGTGTTCACGACCACGCCTTTGCTGCCGGACTTTGTAGTTCCCGACCTACTGCCGTTTGGTGAGAATCCGTCCCCAGCTGCACCAGCAGGAGCACCGGGAGATGGAGCCTCGCGAGGTCGCTTTAACGTGCACGTGCGGCTGGTGGACACGAAGCGCACGGCACAACTGGACGCGCTCTTTCGGCAGCAACTCAATTACACGCCGTTCGACGTGCTGCAGGCACTGGATGTAGCTTTGCGCTATGCTGTGTCAATTCGCTCCGACTGCGTCGTAAGAGGACCCAACGTCTTTCCCGCAGCAGCTCAAGCGCAGCCTCTGGGACAGGGTGTCGAGTGCTGGACCGGTTTCCACCAGAGCGTTCGTCCAACGCAATCAGGACTGACGGTGAATGTCGATCGAGCGTTTGCTGCTTATTACCGGCACATGTCGCTCTTTGAGTTCTGCAACGAGCTGCTTCGAAGTCGTGGGAGCAGGTCAGCTTCAGGAAGCCGTGGCGGCCGTCGCGGCGGTGCTTCAGGGTCGTTCCCGTGGTCTTCAGCTCAAACGAGAAGACTGAGTCAATCGCTGAATGGAATCAGCGTAGAAGTCACACACCGACCTAACGCAGCGCGTCGCGTGTACCGAGTCAATGGTCTTACACCCAAGAGTGCGACTGAAATGTCGTTCACACTAGACACGGGAGTGCCCACGACTGTGGCTGCCTTCTTTGCGCAGCAGTATCGACGTCTGCAACATCCAGAACTGCCCTGCGTTCATGTCGGAGCCAGGAACCGTCACATATATCTGCCGATGGAAGTCTGCGTCGTGGCAGCTAGACAACGTTGCCTTGGCGGCCGGCTCTCAGACGAGCAGACGACGCAGATGCTGCGTATCGCCTGCGTAGCTCCGGTGCAGCGAAAGAGGGATATTGACGCTATTATGAGAGAGCACATCGTGCCTAGAGGGGCACCAGCTACGCGCGATCCGGTGCTTCCAGCCTTCGGGCTTACCATTGAACCAAGAATGGTTGCGACGGAGGCCTTTGTGCTTTCAGAGCCCAAGATGCAATTAGGCGGCAGCAAGACGAGCGTGCCTATGAATGGAGCGTGGCGTTTGGACAAGGCGCACAAGTTTTTCCAGTGCGTGGAGCTCCGGTGTTGGGCGGTTGTGGACTTGAAGGGCGATTCTCTCTGGCACCGACCAAACTGGACGCTTTTGTGAAAGCGTTGCAGTCGGTGCTAGCCAGACGTGGAGTGGTAGGTCCTGGTGCCCTCTCGCCAGCAGTGGTGACCAAGAGAAGCTTTCCTCGAGGCGAAAGGACGCGTTCACTGTTTCAGCGCGCACTCCGGGAGCAACCGCAGTCGGTGCAATTGGTGCTTTGTGTGCTGCCGACTCGAGACAACCAGCTTTACGGGGAGATCAAGTGCGCTAGTGACCTGTACACTGGCGTTATCTCTCAATGCGTACTAGAGCGCCATGTTGTGGCCGCCAAGGACGCGTATCTGAACAACTTGGCGCTCAAGATACACGCCAAGATCGGTGGCATCAACTTTGTACTGGAGCATCCGCCCTGCCCTCGGATCTTTGACGCTCCGGTGTTCATTTGTGGAGCCGACGTGAGCCACCCAGCACCGTCTAGGGACGGTTCGGTGCCGTCGATCGCTGCAGTGGTGTGCAGCCTGGATCGCTACGCGAGCGCTCACACAGCCACGTATCGAGCACAAGGAGCCCGCGTGGAACAAATCGAAGCGCTGCAGGAGATGATGGTGCAGCTATTGAAGCAATTCTACCGCGTCCAAGGCCGCAAGCCCCAGCGCATCGTCTTCTACCGGGACGGTGTGTCGGAAGGCCAGTTCGCCATGGTGCAGCAGCACGAGATTCCGGCCATCCGCTGCGCCTGTGCCGAGTTGGAACCTGGCTATATGCCGGCGCTGTCGATGATCGTGATTCAGAAGCGGCATCACACGCGTTTGTTTCCTACGAGCGACCGCGACAGCGACCGGAAGACGGGCAATGTGCCAGCGGGCACCGTCGTGGACTCGGGCATCTGCCATCCGAGAGAGTTCGATTTCTACCTCATGAGCCACGGAGCGCTGCAGGGCACGTCCCGACCGTGCCATTACCACGTTCTACACGACGACAACGCCTTTGGTAGTCACGAGCTCCAGCAGCTCTCATTCGCACTGTGCTACTTGTACGTGCGCTGTACGCGGTCGGTGTCCATGGTGCCGGCGGCTTATTACGCTCACCTGGTGGCGTTTCGCGCTCGCTTCTACTGGTCACAGAGCAATCAGACGCTGCCGCCGATCCACGCAGAGCTGCAAAACCACCCACAGCGACTGTTCTACGTGTGAAGACGCCTCAAGGAGATGCCGGTGGACAAACAGGACGACGACCGAGACGGCGGCTGGCGAGTGGAGCTGCTGCGGGCACTCGTACGGGGCGATGAAGACTGTGAGGACGAGGGTGTGCGTAATGAAATGTGTCTGAGCTCACTCTGGTGTTGTGGCGTTTGTAGTGATGGCCACGACGGTGCTGGCGCATATCGACTTTCTCTCGAGTCCGTTCACAGCTGCGATGCCTCAGTGGCAGCTGCAGTGCGAGTCGGTGCACTGGTGCGTGGGCTCTTGACCTAGCGCCAGAGAGACTGTAGGCTGACGCTGTGGTGACTAACGTCAAGGTGGATGCTCACGAGCGCCACGCCGCTGTTCATCGCCAGCGCGTTCGCGCAGACGCCGCTGGTGCGCTGGCTGCTGGCGAACGGAGCCGATCGGTCCATGGGCTGCTACCTCAAGCAGACACCTTTGGACGTGGTGGGCGAGTGCTGTGCTCATTCGGTCGCTCTGCCAGCAGCGTCGCCGGGAGTTTCCAGATCCGTTCCCACAGCCATGGCCGCATGTCGAGAGCTGCTCGTGGCACCGCCAGACCTGCCTGCGCCACCGACGGCCGGCATTCATTTCCAGAACCACGTGGCCACGGAGCGTGTGCTGTTCAAGGCCATGAACGCTTTGCAGACGGTCTACAAGTGTCTTTTGGGCGTGTGCTGGCAGACGCCACTCTCGAACGGTGCGCTCATTGACAAGTACGAGGTGCGATACCGACTCGTGGTGCTCGAGGACGACAAGAACGAGTCGAATGACGAGTCTGGCAGCAGCTCTGGCTCCAGAATGAGCTGGCGAGTGGAGCGAACCAACCATTCACGACGCACACTGCAGCAGGAACTGATGCTGCATGGACTCCAGTTCGACGAGCATTATGAGATTGGCCTGCGGTCGTGGAGCTCTGCAGGCAAGGGCGAGTGGAGTCGTAGCTACACAGTGAGCACACAGCCGTCGCCGGAGACGAGCGGAGTAACATGATGCTATTATTCTGTTCAGAGGGCTTACTGGGCTTACTCCGTGGCTGTCTTCTTGATCGGCTTCTTGAGCGACAGGCCGATGTCCTTTGCGGCCGCCACTGCACGGAGGCTGGTGAAGTGCGGCGAGAAGCAGAAGAGCAGAGCGCTGAGCATCGCCAGCAGCGCTGCGCCGTACGCCGGGCCGTCGATAGCCAGCAGATACGTCCAGCCAGAGAGAACTATCGACAGAAGAAGCGTGAGTTCATGAGAGAGAGAAAGAGAGAGAGGGAAGCTAAGCGTACTGGGGGAAACAGTGCGTGCCACCGACTTGAGAAAGAACAGAGAGAGACTGAGAAAGTAGTAACAGTAAGAGAGAGAGAGATCATACGCACCGTGAGGGAGGAGGAAATGCCCATGAAGGTGCCCACACGGTCCGGCGCCACGAAAGACGTCTGGAGGGCTATGGAGCTGGCTCGGAGCATGCTACAGAGTCAACGCCAGAGCATCAGGAACAATCCAAAGACCACATCAGCATCAACTATTCCTGCCTGATAGACACGACCTGAGGAATCAGGACGAAGTACACGCCCTCGATTGTCTCGACCCGAGAGAGAGCCACGAACGTGAGCACGTAGACGACGCTCGAGAGCTGCAGCAGCAGCCGCTCAGAGGACAAGTGTTTGGTCACAAAGCCGACCGAGAAGCTACCGAGGGCGCCCAGCACGCCCATGTAGCTCAAAATAAAGCCGCGCGAGCGAGAGTCCGTGCCGAACTTGTCCTCGAGCAGCGTGGAGAAATGCGTGCGATAAACGATAGCGGCCATGGCCAGCAGCATACGCGCGATCAGCAGCGTTTGCGACGGACCGGACTCGGTCAGTAGCTGACGGAAGGCCAGAAGTTTGTCCTTGGTCTCGCGCAGCAGCCGTCGCCAGTCCACGTGGGGCTCTGAGCTCCGGTTCTCGCGCTTGGCCGCCGGCTCCTCGTAGAAGACCGAGACGAGTGCGTAGTTGAGACCGAAGATGGCCGTTGTGAGCAAAGTCGTATAGTTGAAGCCGTACGGGATGGAGCTCACGTAGCCGCCGATCACAGGACCGATGATGAAGCCGGCGTTCGAGGCCGCATTGAGTCGTCCGATGGCCGCCGATCTACAGCAGCAGCAAACGTTGTCCATGAGTCCACTGGGCTCTCAGTGGAGGCTCAGTGCAGCAGTCTGCGCACCTATTGTGCGGCTCCTCAGCATCCGTGACTGCGATCTTGATCAGATCCAGCGTGTGCTTGAAGAGCGCGACCGGAATGCGCGAGAGCAGAACCATGGCCACGTTCCACGACAGCCCCAGCAGCAGGTACCCGAAGGAGCAGCCCACGAAGCACACCAGAAGCACCTTCCGCCGGCCGTAGATGTCGCTTAGAGAGCCAACGATGGGCGCTGAGAAGAACTGCAGGAAGCCGTAAAGCGACATGATGCCGCCAAAGGCCAGCGCTCCTGCACGAGAGAGTCAGCGAGCAGCAGGAGGCGTGGGACTGGGAGAGAGACGCACCGCCGTCCATAGACTTAACGTAGGTGGAGAGCGATGGAATGATCATGGAAATAGCCAGCAAGTCCAGGAAAGCCACCACGTAGAGCACATGCAGTCGCAGCCATTGCCAGCTCACTCCCATGTGCATCACCATGAGCTTGCTCCAAATGCCAGGTGTCAGGAGCGCAATCAAAGTGGCTCACACTGAGCATCGGTATACCGGTATATTACCGGTATCATATTTAACTTTACTTAATAAAATACCTTTGAGTGTCTACACCTAACCCGCGAGAAAAAGGTATTATGTTTACTACTCACTAAAATACCTATCACGTACCGGTAGATTACTAGTACAATACCGGTTTATTTTGGTACCGGAAGCTGCAAAAGCCCACAACAAAGAGAATTTTCCTATCATGGGTACAAACACGAAGACCCAAAAAACCTTCCACAGGATACAGGAGCGAGTCATTCATTTTCCATTTGATCCCAAGTCCAGGAGCTCTCATGGCCGCACGCGTGACTCTCGGAGGAGGCAAACTGGTCCTGGCCGACGTCTGCGCTGTCTCTGTGCTGCGAGCTCCTGTGCACGTGGAGCTGCCGGAGCCCACGGCTGCCTCGGCCGCTGCTGTCCCTGTGGAGGCTCCGGTGGCCGCCAAACAGGAGCAGAGCTCTCCACCCGATGCCGTGCACCGCCAGTCCATTGCTCGTGCTGTGCTGCTGCTGCAGCTGCACACGCTGACGCGCATGCGTCTCTCCAATGCTGTGCGTGACAACGTGCGCTTCCTCTCGCAATTGCTGAATCACGACATCGTGCCGCTTGTGCCTGCTGGGCCGGAAGACCACAGCGCTGCTGTCCTGCTGGCAACTACGCAGGGAGCTGGCTTCGCCCGCCGCGCGGACACTATCGTGCCACTCAGCGAGGCTCTCGAGAGCGCTAAGATCGCTTTGCCGACGCCTCTGACGGCTGAAGACCAGCGCTTGCTCGCTGGTCAGACCCCTGCGACGCTGCTGGCTGTGACTACGCTCACTGTCGGCGGCGCCCAGGGTCTACTCTCGACTGCGGACGCCGTGGCAGCTCTCACGTGCGAGTTCCTTCACGCGCAGTCGGCGCCTTTCGAGGCTGAGTATGTGGACGCCAGTCGTCCTCACCGCGGCATCGTGACGTCTGCTTCGAACCTGCGTCTCATGCTCGAGAACTCCAAGTACATCAACGCCACTTCCGATAGTGAGACGGTCGCTGCCGCCAGTGGTGCTGACTGCATCCGCGCCATCCCACAATACCACGGCCCCGCGCGTGATGCGGTGCTGGCGGCGGCCAAGACGGTAGAGTTGGAGCTCAACAGCGCACTCACCGGCAACCACGCCGTGCACCCGCAGGCCCTGCGTACCACTCTGGCCAGCACTGTGGATGCGCTCAAGGTGCTGCTGACTGGCAGCAACCAGCGTCGCGCAGTGCTCGCTTCTTCATCGAAGTCTTCCAGCGGATTGGCGCTGGAGCCTTCTTCGCCATGCGCCATCGAACTCGTGGAGACTGTGGCTGCATCGCTGACGCAGGAGCTGCAGGTATCGCTGGCGTTCTTTGACAAGGAGGACGACGTGCTCAAGAGCCGCCTGGCAGAGAAGCAGGCCAAGGCGCAGGAGGCAGCGGCCAAGGCGGCTGCGGCTGCCGCCAAGGAAGACGAGAAGCTGGCGGCCATGCCCGAAGCGCAGCGCAACAAGATCCTGGAGAAGCGCAAGAAGAAGATGGAGAAGACGAAGGAAAAGGACTCGGCCGGCAAGAAGAAGAGCGAGGAGATCAAGATTGGCGTGGGCAGTGCTGCTCTGCGCCAGTTCGTGACTGCACAAGGCGGTTTGTCGGTGCTACAGCCGTTCGAGTTGCGCGCCACGGGCCTCGCGCGCTTCTTGGAGGACTTGTACGTGCAGCTGGGCAGCGGCGGCACTCGCCGAAAGCCCAAGATCGCCAAGGGCGCACAGGACTTCCTGCCGGCGCAGATGGCGCTGCGCGAGAAGATCTTCAACAAGATCCGCATGGTGTTCAAGCGCCACGCCGGCGTGGAGATCGAGACGCCCGTGTTCGAGCTCAAGGACACGCTCACGGGAAAGTATGGCGAAGACAGCAAGCTCATCTACGACCTGGCCGACCAGGGCGGCGAGCTGCTGGCGCTCCGCTACGATCTCACTGTGCCCTTCGCGCGCTTCATGGCCATGCACAACCCGGGCAACATCAAGCGATTCCACCTGGCGCGCGTGTACCGCCGCGACAACCCACAGATGGCCCGTGGTCGCTTCCGCGAGTTCTACCAGTGTGATTTCGACATCGCCGGCAGCTACGCGCCCATGCTGCCAGACGCCGAGGTGTTGTCTATCGGCATTGAGGTGCTGCAGCAGTTCCCAGAGTTGGGTCCCGTCAAGGTCAAGCTGAGCCACCGCTGTCTGCTGGACGCCATTCTGGCCATCTGCGGCGTGCCGGCCGACAAGTTCCGCACGACATGCAGCGCCATCGACAAGCTGGACAAGGAGCCCTGGAGCGAGGTGCGTCGCGAGATGGTGGAGGACAAGGGCCTGCCCGAGGCTGTGGCCGACGCCATTGAGCCCTTCGTGTGCCAGGTCGGCTCCCCGCGCGAGCTCCACGCGCAGCTGCTTAAGGAACAGCTCTTTGGCACCAACGCCGACGCGCAGCAGGCACTGCAGGAGCTGGCACTGCTCTTCGACTACCTCGAGGCCATGGGCGTACTCCAATTCATCTCGTTCGACCTGAGTCTCGCGCGCGGTCTGGACTACTACACCGGCCTCATCTACGAGTTCGTGCTTACGAGCCCCGAGCACAACGTGGGCTCGATCGCTGCAGGCGGCCGCTACGACAACCTCGTGGGCATGTTCTCGGCCACGGGCCAGCAGATCCCGTGCGTGGGCGTGAGCATGGGCATCGAGCGCATCTTCGGCATTCTGCAGGCTCACGCCGAGGCTTCGAGCCGTCTGGCCACGCCTGTAGCGCAGGTACTTGTGGCCTCTACGGGCGGCTCGCTGCTGCTGCCGCGTCTGGAGCTGTGTCAGCAGCTCTGGCGCGCCAACATCGCGGCCGAAGTGCTGCAGGTGGAAAACCCCAAGTTCACCAAGCAGCTTCACTACGCCCTCGAGAGCGGCATCGCGTACATGGTTGTCATCGGTGAGGACGAACTGGCCCACGGCCAGGTCAAGATCAAGCACATGGCCTCCAAGGACGAGGTTACGGTGCCTCGCGAAGAAATGGTGGCCGAGCTGCTGCGCCGCGGATGCGCCACCACCAGCACGCTCAGCGTTTAGGCTCCATTAATACATTTGCGCCTTGCCCGTTGATCCGTTTCTTAACAGCCAATGCTCGTGCATCCGCGAGTGGCACGACGGCGGCCGACAGAAGCTGCCGTGAAGGAGCTGCTTCCGGCCTCAAACAACTCACGCTATGCTGCAGATGCAGAGCGACAGACTCAGCTGCTGGTGCGTTGACTGCTTCAGTAGACACCTGACGTTCCTACTTCCTCACACTGGATGCCTCCAGATCGCGCTCGAGACCAAGGCCCAGCAGCTCTGTGACGACACTCGCGCGCAGTACGAGCAGATGCTGCAGCGACAGGAGACCAGGCATGAGCAGCAGCAGACGTCGCTCCAGCACAAACTGCAGCAGGTGCTGCAGACGTCCATCTCGCTTGGGGAACACGAGCAGCTGATGGCGATGCAGACCGAAGCGCACAAGAGAGAGCGGGAGCAGCACACGCAGAGGCAGACACAAGAGCTCTCGCAGCTGCAAGAGCAATGGAAGCAGTACTGGCAGCTGCGACTGAGGGATCTCGAGCATCAGCATGAGCAGCAGCTCGAGCAGCTAGAGGAGCGACTCGCTCAGAGCGAACTGGCTGCCGCCGAGGCGTTGCACTGGGCCAAGCAGCATGAATTAGGTGCGTCATGCTGACGAATGCAACGGTCTGGAACTGACGGATCTCTCGGCAGAAACGTTGGCTGTGTGCAACCAGTTGGAGGATAGCGAGCATGTTCGAGAGAAGGCCGAAGCGCGAGTCGACCAGGCCTGTATTCACATCCAGTCGCTCAAGAGAGAGCTCCAGAAGCTGGAACCGCTGCGACGGCGGCTGGAGATGGCGCAGGAACAGACACAGCATGTCCGACTGGAGATGGCGCAGCTCAAAGGCGAGACCAGTCAGCGCCAGATGGCGTGTGAGAGCGAGCTGGTGCGTCTTCGAGAGGCTCTGGCGCAGGAATCGCAACGCACTCAGGAGCTTCAGCAGCAGCTGACACCACTGTACGAGCGACTGCGAGAGCTCGAGACCTCTGTGACGCAGTTGTCAACCAAGGAAGCAGCGTTTGAGCAAATGCGCCAGGCAGAACGCGCACAGTCTGGCAATTCCATTGCAGAGCTGAGACAGCGGCTGCAAGCAGAGCAAACGCAGCGCAAGACATTTGAGCAGCAGCTCTCTGCTCATAAGCAGTCCTTTATGCAGACGCAACTGAAGCTGCAGGAGCTGCGTACGCTGCTCCAGACAGCCAATACTCAGCAGACGCACAGTCAACAGAGGCATCGCCAACAGACAGAAGCCTTGCGCACGCGCTTGGCCCAGCTACAGACGCTGGCTAAGCGGCTCAAGCGAGAGAACCAGGAGCTGCGACATGAGACACATCTCTCGGGTCTGCTTTGGGACGAAGCGTCGCGAGAAGTTCCCAAACCCTCCAAACGGCATTATCGGATCTGACAGGTTCGTGGGTTCCAGAATTTTCGGAGTGAGTCTGGGTAATTGGGGACTTCTGGGTAACCGACAGTGTTTGGCAAAAGACCAATAAGCTAGAGCAACTTATGGATGGGGTTATTTGTCTTTTTCTACACGTGGCAGATCGATGTGATGGTAGAGGTCTGGACACATTAAATATTGGATGATTGGGTGTTTGCTATTCGTTTCTTGACAACGTGGACAACCAGTCAAAACGGCTTGTATTGCGGTGCCTAAGCGTGATTTATGTATTGTGCTAAACAGGGTATAAATTAAAACGAGTAAAGATAACCTCATTTCATTAGTCTGATTTAATTTTGTGTACTCCGTGCTAGCAGAGGGTATGCATTGTGGAAGGTTCTAGCCTGGTTTCCCCATGGGGGGTCAGGGGGGGAAGCGTGTGTGGTCGTTATTCTAGAACCGACAGCAGCGCAGGTCCGTTCATCCGCATTTCTCTTTCGACCTCAAGATGTCGGTCATCGGAGTGGACTTCGGCAACGTGGACTGCGTCATTGGCCAGGCCAAGCGCGGCGGCATTGACATTATCCTCAATGAGAACTCCAACCGCAAGAACCCGTAAGTGACTTGTGTCTGTGGCGTGTGCATGGCATGGGAGCTCACGAAGACGTGGTGTGTTGCAGCAACATGGTGTGCATCCAGGGCAAGCAGCGCTTCATCGGCGAGGCCGCCATCAGTGTGGCCCGCGCCCACTTCAAGAACACGGCCACGGACATTAAGCGTCTCATCGGCCGCAAGTTCAAGCACCCGGAAGTGCAGGACGAGATCAAGATGCTGGCCTTCAAGTGCGTGGAGCTCCCGAGTGGCGAAGTGGGCATCGTGCTCAATTACAACGACGAGCCCGTGACGTTTTCGTGCGAACAGATCGTGGCCATGGTGCTCAACAAGATGCAGAGCATCGCGGCCGCTGCCAACGAAGGCGTGGGTCCGTCCTACTGCGTGCTGTCGTGCCCGGGCTACTTCACGGACCTGCAGCGTCGCGCGCTGCTGAGCTCGTGCAAGATCGCCGGCCTCAACTGCCTGCGTCTGATCAACGAGCACACGGCCATCGCACTGGCCTACGGCATCTATAAGTCGGCCCGCAATCTGTTCCACGAGACGGAGCCGCAGCACGTGATGTTCATCGACATCGGCCACGCCAGCTACACAGTCTCGGTCGTGGCCTTCGTGCAGGGCAAGCTGCAGGTCAAGTCGGCTGCCTACGACCGCTTCCTGGGTGGCCGCGACTTCGACATGGCTCTGGCCAAGGACGCCGCCAAGAACTTCCAGGAGAAGTACAAGATCGACCCGCTGGCCGACCCCAAGGCCCGCATCAAGCTGCTGTCGGCCTGCGAGAAGTCCAAGAAGAACCTGAGTCCCCAGGGTGTGAACGCCACGTACCTCAACATTGAGTGTCTGGCCGACGACCGCGACTACAGCGCGCAGGTCACGCTGGAGCAGTTTGAGGAGCTCATCGCCCCGCTGCTCACCAAGCTGGACGGCCCCATCCACCAGGCGCTCAAGGACGCCGGCATCGACAAGTCGCAGCTCGCCAACGTTGAGATCGTGGGCGGTGGCACCCGTGTGGCCAGCATCAAGCGCCACATCGCTGACGTGCTCGGTTTGGACAAGGAAGCCCAGAACTTCGGTCTGAGCACGACGCTCAACGCCGACGAGTCGGTCGCTCGCGGCTGCGCGCTGCAGTGCGCCATCCTGTCGCCCATGTTCAAGGTCAAGGAGTTCCAGATCGCTGATCGTGTGCACCTGCCGATCCGCCTGACGTGGGAGGACGGCCAGGCCACGGCCCCCATGGACACGGACGACAACGATGACGACGTCAACATGGAGACCGCCTCGTCGGCCGACAGCTCGCTCGTGATCCTATCGCGTGAGGACGAATACCCCAAGACCAAGCGCATTACCTTCCGTCGCGATAAAGCCTTCGGCATTGACGCGACTTACGACGAAAGCGCCAAGCCGTATCTGCCGGCTGAGTACTCGCTTGAGCTCGGAAAGTACACCATCACGGGTCTGCCTGCTCTGGAGAAGGACGTCGAGACGCCCAAGATCCGCGTGAACGTGACGCAGGACCTAAACGGCGTGTTCTCCGTCTCGTCCTCGCAGCTGATGCAGGAGATTAAGGAGGAAGAGAAGCCCGCCGCCGAGGAAGGCGCCGAGGCCAAGGAGGAGAAGACTAGCGAGCCCAAGAAGAAGCGCTTCCGCAAGGTCGAGCTCAAGATCGAGGCCAAGATTGCCGGTCTCTCGACTGCTGATGTGTCTGCCGCCACAGAGCAGGAGCTCAAAATGGCCCAACAGGACCGCATCATCGAGGAGACGTTCAACAAGCGTAACGAGCTCGAGTCGTTCGTGTACGAGATGCGCAACCAGTTGAGCGACAAACTGGCCGATTACATCACGTCGGAAGACAAGGCCAAGCTCGAGGACGACCTCACTGAGGCCGAGGACTGGCTGTACTCGGATGAAGGCTTCGACAGCACCAAGTCGGTGTACCAGACCAAGCTGGACGGTCTGCGTAAGCTCACCAAGCCCGTGGAGTTCCGTCTGGCTGAAAGCACCGAGCGTGGCAACGCCACGTCTGAGCTGCAGACAGTGCTCGAAGACTACAAGCGCATGGCCAACTCTGGCGACGCCGCCTACGAGCACTGGACGCAGGAGGAGAAGGAAAAGCTCCGCAAGGCGTGCATTGACGCCGAGACGTGGCTCTTCGAGGAGCTCGCCAAGCAGGGCAACCTCCCGGCCACGGCTGAACCCGTGCTCACCTCGGCTAGCATCCAAAGCAAGATCGTGGCTGTGCGCGCCGTGGCTTTGCCAATCGTGACCAAGCCAAAGCCGATGCCTAAGATGGAGGTTCCGATCTCGGAGCCCAAGGCTGAGACGACGGAAGACAGCAAGGACGACAAGGAGGCCGAGAAGATGGATCTGGATTAAGCAAGTCAAGGTAACTGAGTCGTTGAAGCAGCAGGAAAGCAGGACAGATTGAGAGAGAACGTAGATATAATTGCATTTTCAACCATCCTTCTTGTATGCTTGATGCTTGTTCTATCTGGGCAGTACAACAACATGGTGTTATAAGTACGAGTGTACCATTAGAGAGTCTACTATTTAGATTACTTTGCCCCCCTGCTCTACCAGTCGCAAGAGAGAGATCGAAAATGGCCGCCAGGTAGGTCGCTCGTGTGCTGCCTCTGGCTCTGGGACCGCGTACACTCACGCTGTGATTTTGTCTCTGTCTGAAGCGGATCAGAGTTCAAGCGCGTGCAGGAGGACGAGGAGGAGTTCCAGAAGGGTCCGCTGTCCGTGCTCATGCACAGCGTCAAGAACAACTCGCAGGTGCTGATCAACGTGCGCAACAACCATAAGCTGCTGGCGCGTGTCAAGGCCTTCGACCGCCACTGCAACATGGTGCTGGAGAACGTCAAGGAGATGTGGACGGAGCAGCCCAAGTCGGGCAAGGGCAAGAAGGGCGGCAAGCCCGTGAACAAGGACCGCTTCGTGAGCAAGATGTTTTTGCGCGGTGACTCGGTCATTCTCGTGCTGCGCAATCCGCACGCCTGAGCGGACGGACTTAGATGGACGAGATGCAAGTCGTTTAATATATAACCCACTTACTCCAGGCCTCGGTGTGTTCAGCCAGCGGCATAGATATCAGATGCCAGTTGGCATGCGGTAGAGACAGCAGCGACGGCTCTCGAGGATCTCTCACTCAGTCTCTCTCGTCATGGCAGCGTCGTCTGCTTTGCTTGTGCTGCCGCCAGGACTGCTGGAGAGCCACATCGCCCAGTACCTTGACGCCGCCAGCCTCTTGAAGCTCAGCGGATCCAACCGAGAGCTGCATGACCACATCAGCCGCTGTCCGCAATGGGCAGTGCTTGTGACGCACCATTTCGGCCTCGAGGCCACACCAAGTGAGCCCAAGACAAGCTGGAAGGACGTATTCGTGGCCGCGTGGATGGACTCGCACCCGCTGACATCGGCTACGCAAGAGAGCGACGTGCTGAGTGTCTACGACCGTCTAGGCAGCAGCCTCAAGCTCACGCCGGCGCAGGAGCAGATCCGCCAGGAGATCGTGCTCATGCAGGGCCTGCGCAGATTCCCAACCAGTAACACACTCGTGAGGCTCTATGCGCAGGTGATCCGGAGCAAAGCGCTGCCTCTACGTCTGCATTGAATTTAGCTAATCAATTCATTCATTCATTTGCATTTGTGTCTGTGGGTTTACAGAATCAATCTCAATAGGTCTCTTCCCAAGGGCTCGAGCCGCGTGCGTGCGTACAGACGCTGGAGCTTCGTTCGCTCGGCATCGTCTTGTCTTTCCATCTATCGATAGTCGATGGATCGCTGGCTACACGACGGCCGAGGGAGTCGTGGCGGGGACTGTGGGCGCTGCACCAGACACTGGTTGCAGCAAGGTCTTCTTCGTGGGGGATGACGACAGATCAATCTCCTTTGGCCTGCTCTGTCCGTTCGCCTCTGCTAGTGTTACATTACTCATACTGGAAAGAAGGCCGATGCCTCCAGTTGTGGTCGTCGAGTCCTCGGCAATCGAGTCCCGAATCTCAATGGCGACATCTGCGGAAGATGCGGAGGCTAATACCTCCTGCTGGCCAGCGACAACGTTCGATTGAACTGCAGATGGCTGTGAAGCCACCGGAGCGGTCGGTACTGAGCTGGAGCCATTGGGACCGTTGACCACTGCGTTCGCTGGAGCTGTAAGCTTGAACGACTGTGTACGAATGCTCGTGCTACTGATAGAAGCAGGCATTCCTTCAGGCATGCGAGCATCCGGATGAAACGCACATACGTCCTCAAAGATCAGCTCTTGTAGCTTCGACTTCGTCAGCTCGCAGTTTTCGAAATTAAAGTCGAACGGCGTTGGACACGTTCGCTCCAGAGGCAGATCGCGCACGTTGATCAGATACGGATGTGCCAGCGCATCTTCGATTGTGACACGCTTGCGCGGGTCGAATACAAGCATCTTCTCCAGCAAATCTAAGCACGCAGGCGTAGCCCGAGGGTATACTGACGACAGTGGCACGCGAGGTTTCTTCGGTTGGCGAAGAATGAAGCGCTTGGCCTTGGGGTTTGTAATGAAATCCAGCGAATCGTCTGATGGAGAGCCGATGACGTCCATAATGATCTTGAGTTGGTGCAGGTAATCGTGACCAGGAAACAGAGGGCGCCGACCAAGCATTTCAGCTAAAATACAGCCAATTGCCCACACGTCCATCTGCTTGTCATACTTGGAGGAAAGCAACAGCTCAGGAGCGCGGTACCAACGCGTCACGACGTACTCCGTCAGACCAGAATCCATTCCGTTCACACCACGCGCCAGACCAAAATCACATAGCTTTAGGTCGCAATCCGAGTTGACAAGAATATTGGACGGCTTGAGATCGCGATGCAGGACCTGCGCCGAGTGCACATAGTTAATCGCTACCAGCATTTGGTACAGGAAGTACTGAATGTGCTCGTCCGTGATGGATTGGTTCGAGTGAATCACGCGGTGCAGATCAGTCTCCATAAGGTCCGTCACAATGTAAACATCGTTGAATTCTTGAAGGGACGGAGGGCGCAGCAGATCGCAGAGGTTGACCAAATTCGGGTGATTCAAATGACGCATCAATCGGATTTCTCGTAAAATACGCTTAGCATCAATGAGATCGTTGAAAGCATTCGGGATATTCTTGATAGCCAGCGCTTGTCCAGTCTCGGTATCGCTGGCTGCGATCACGCAACCGTATGCACCCTGTCCCACGGCCTTAATCATTTGGTACCGCTTCGGGACGTCGAAATTCGTATTGCCCACGCGGAATTGATGGTTGTCGCGCTTGGTGTCGCGGAAGGAATATCCCTTCGCCATCGCCATGCGTTGGCTCATGGAATGCAACACCACCCCTCCATTCGATGGGCGAACTTGAGGCGTTGGCGCATTGGAATCGATAATGGGAGACACCTCAATGTCCTTTGAAGAACTGGTAACGTCAACCAAAGCGCTAGAAGCCAATGTAGTAGACTCTCCAGTCGAGAGACGATCCTTGAAAGCTTCAAAACTGATACTTAACTGCACGCGTCCGCAGGAAAACTTGGTCTCGGTGGCCGAAAGCAGCGTGTACCATTGCGGCACAGCTCCTCGCGCGATATCAGTGTGGATGACACTCTCGCGAACCGTTCGGGACGTGCTCGCAAGAGCCAAGAACGGAGCCAGATTCACCTTGGCAACACCGATCACTTCTTCCACACTCGGGTCGTCTTCCTGGACTTGCCAGGCCTCGATAAGCATGAAGCACGGCTTGCCACGCGATGACCCCTTGAACGAAAGCTCGTGCGTGGAGTTCCACTTGGGATCCGGCACCTCGTCCGGTTCACACGTTCGAGTGCGAGCCAGACACTGCGAAGACGACGTCGGAGCGTACACATTTGTCTTTCCGTCCGTCAGCAACCGCAGACCAAGGAAGAGTCGGTGGCGGGGAGCCATCGGTGATTCGGTGGATGCTGCATTGTCGACATCCTCTTCGTCATCGTTGGTGCTCACTCCCGTGCTCGAGATCTGGTCCCCACGGAAGACGACCACGTGAAGCTTGCCCGCCGGGTTGTCCTGGCTCGTATTACCCACGACTGCGGCAATTGGTAGCGACAGACTGGCCGTGGCATTACAGCCGAACACCGCCGAGGCCGCCACAGGATCAGCGTGGATTGTGAGGCTCTTGACGCGGCCGTCGGGTGCAAACTCGATCGTGTGCTGCCACTGCTGCGTGAACTTGCGGCCGTTGTCGCGGTTCTTCATGGTCTCGCGACCTGCCACGACCGCCGTGGAGCCCTCCTTGGCCTGCGCGATGTCCGTGACGAAGAAGGCCGTGAACTCGACGGTCTCGTACAAGATCGAGAAGAAGTGCAGCACGCCGTCCAGGCCGTGGTACTCGCCCCAAAAGGGAACCGTGGGCGCGTAATTGGACGTGAGCACGACGTCTCGCGCCAGCTTGGGGAAGAACTGCGGCGAGGCCGAGTGCGAGATGAGCAACTGGCGGAACGCGTAGTAGAAGCTGCGCAGGTCCACCTGCGTGGGGGACGGCTGCGGCGGCAGCATCACGGACGAGGACGCAGATGCCTCGGTGTCGACGCTGGCGGACCGATGCACGCGACCCTGCTGCTGTTCCCTCTTGTCCACTTCGTCGATCGCGGCCGTCATCATCTCGATCCACATGTCCTTCTCCAGCTCGGTTGAGCAGCAGAGATGGAAGTGCTTGTGGCCCTTGGTCTCCATCAGGAACCCGTGGGCCTTGCCGTAATTCTCGGGTCGCACCTTGGAGATCATCATGCGGCCGCGCAAGTTGCGCGCACTGCGCGCGTCATCCTTCGAGTTGTAGTACGTAAGCGACGTGCCGTCGAGCACTAGATAGCGCTCCTCCCAACGCGGCAGCCAGTCGCCCTTCTTGCGCACGTAGCCTTCCCAGTGGACCTCATGGGTCACGACTGGGGACAGGTCGCTTCCTTCGCTGTCACGGCCTTCAGCAGCCAGCAGTAGGTCTGCGTCGTCGTGTTCGAGCGCCGAGAGCTGGCGCCCATTGTGACCAGGCCATCCGGCCGCAGACGAGCGCACCGATGCGCTGGAGGCCGAAGCAGTGGGTCCTCCCACCAGCGCTCCTGCCAGCAGCTCGCGGCCCTGCGCAGCTGCAGCGGCGGCCGATCCGTCCGAGGTGGCGGAGGACGTCGTCGTCATGTCCCGCCTGCTTCAATCTCTAGCCCCAAAGCGTTTCTTCCCCGAGCTTGGGCGCTGGCCTGGAGCGTCCGGATACGCCATCCGGATCACAACCCCTTGAAACCGAGCAGTTGCCACTTGAGAGGGGAAACAAGCCCCCGATCAGCAACTGTCGCAGTGTGCGCATTCGGGTGCTATTTCCATACGAAACGACGCGGCCATGGCGACGCTGCACGTGCTGGACCTGGCGCTGGACATGGACGTTGCGAGC
The DNA here is from genome assembly GCA_023335875.1 of Elongisporangium prolatum. Classification (NCBI taxonomy): domain Eukaryota; phylum Oomycota; class Peronosporomycetes; order Pythiales; family Pythiaceae; genus Elongisporangium; species Elongisporangium prolatum. The sequence goes on along the minus strand of JAADVW010000129.1, from coordinate 12,819 downwards.
GAGGGAGACGGGGTCATGGAGGCGCTCATGGCTGTCAACCACCAGTGGCTCGGCCACTATGCGCGCCTGCACGCCACGTTCAGCGTCGAGCCGGCGTTGCTGGAGCGCAACTCGCTCTGGCTCAATGCCTTCTTCCAGAAGCAGCGCATGCTCACGTCGCCCACGTCCAAACAAGGTACAGTACTTTACCACCGTAACGTAAAATCAGATTGCATAGAGGCGCAGATCATACGCAAGCGCACGCACGCACGCTGGAGGGACTGAACGTAGACTGGCCATAGTATCTCGTGCCTCATGCCTCGCCATGTTTGATGGATACAGCTCAGCACCTTGTGACCAAGCACCAACAAGCAGTAGCCGAGAAGCTCCGATCTGTTCCCCAGCCGCATACAGAATCTGAGTTCTCCACCATGGTCGCCGATCCCGTGGCAGTGCTTATGTTCGCTGCATCCGTGGATCGGTGTCCAGAGCAGCATATTGTACGGCTCTATTGGTCTCGTATCTTCTGCTTCAAGACCTATGCGCTCTGACTCTGTGTGGCCTTTGTAGGAGTATTTGCTCATGGAAGCAGCAGAGCTGCTCAAGTGTCCGACGGTGCGATATAATGCCAATCGCTCAGGTGAGAGCAAAGTTCTGCAAGTGTTGATTGTTAGAAGGCGGCTTGAGTAACTGGTACACAGGCTTTGCCGGTTGTGTCTTTCGCTACCTGACTCAGTACACAGAGCCTCATAGACGGGTGAGTCTTCTCATATGCACATATTAGCTCTGCGAGCTCACTTTTCGCAATGTTGTGTAGATTCAATGCCTCGAGCTGCTCGTTCATCTCGCAGAATCGGATACCGATGCCACTGTAGACGCGTGCCAGATAGCTGGTCAGGGGCTCTTCTGGCAGCCTCACATGTTTATCTACACATTGCGCAAACGCCATCACGATTGTTCTGTTATTGTCGAACTCGCAGCGCGATTGCACGAGATTTTCTCGAATCGTATGCCCGTCACATCGCCAATCCAGCTTGATGACCCACCAAGATCGACAATACGAACAGCCCCAGAGTTAGGCGAGTCCGGCAGGAGAACGACTTCAACATCGACGAGACAAGCATCATCTGTCATACTCCCATCCATTCAAGCGTCCAGATCTGGGCCACACAGTCCACTAAGACCTATGCACTCCCCTACCACGACCATTTCGACTCTGTATTGGGAAGCTCCTTCACCGTATTCACCAACACGACTTCCAATAGCTCGCCCCGTTACTTCACCTGCAGAACAAGTTCGCCGAGCAACCGTCTTCAGCACACCAAAGCGCGCAGCTGTTGAAGGTGATCGTTTTCAACGCTGTGCCACACCAAATGCAGTAGAGCCAACGCGACCACAGACCCAGCAGAATTTTCCTTATGACGAGCCCGATGAAGCTGGTCCCCGAAAAGTACGATCGCTGGATCCACTTGACGCCACAGCTAAGAAGAAAATCATTCTGTCAGAAAACTATTCGTGGAACCCCGAGACACTCAATAGCGCCAGTGGCTTTGAATGGTGGTGGCGCACACTTCCAGAACATCACGCAAGTCTCGAGCCAACGGAGAAACTCAAAGCAGTGGCCAAGGCGGCCGTCAGAATGCACACTTCAGGTAACTGGCAGCGAGCTATCGACCTTTATCAGCTTGCACTTTCAATGGCTCAAGGAGGCGAAAACAATGACGTCGAGTTCCGATTACGCGTGAATCTTGCGTGTGCTTACGAAGCGGAGGAAGATCTTGAAACAAGCAAGTTGGAATTTGAGGCAGCGCTATCAATATCACCAAATGATACATATGCTCGCTTCAAGCTCGGTACAATAATAGCGGCAATGGGTGATTTTGATCGAGCCGAGGTGGAGCTTAAATCAGTTCTTCCTGTTTATCCGGAAGCAGAGAAAGCACTTCAACAGCTACATGAAGCTCGGACAATATTCCAACGCCAAGAGGAAGAGAAGCGCGTAGCGACAGCAGCAGCGAAGGTAGCGCGTCGTCAATCTTCTCCAAGGACCAAAGCTCGACCAAATTCTGATGCACTGAAGCATGAACCAGCTGTAGCATGTCCACCGCCAACCGGAAAGCCTCAAAATTCAACTTCATATCGATCTTCCAGACAAGCAACAAAACCAACTTTGAGAGTATCATCACCCAATCCAACGAAGTCAAAGGTTACACAACCCGAGAGTCCGATAGTGCCAGCTCCACCCGTCATCACTTCATCCGTCGCGACTTCAACAGAAGAAGAAATCTCATCGAATCTGTTTGAACGCATTTTGCTTTGTTGTGTAAAGCATCATATTGAATTTCAAACGCTCGTGAGATCAATGGACATCAAGGGCTGCGGCTTAATCCGGCTTGAGAGTCTGGTGACGCTACTTCGAATTATTGGGATTGAACTTAGAGCCGAAATCGTTATTGATGAATTGCAAATATCACCGGCACAACAGGAGTCTATCCAAGGTCATGACTTCATCCGGTATCCAAGTCTTCTGCGCGTTTATAATGAAAAACAGATCAATCGCGCTAGCCAATCCGGAGCAAGTGGCACCAGCGATATGATGTCGCGCCTCGTCGATCTTGTTCAGCAGGAACGATCGTTCTACGTGCATACTTTTGCTGAATCGAAGGCAGACGAATGGCTATCAGCTGGAACGCAAATGACAGTTCTTCGTCTTCAAATTGGAGATTCTTCACCAAAGGAGGCAGCCAGTGATGATACGATTCATCCGGAAGCCACGCAAGATGGCTATAGGAGCGCTGATATTGATGATATGAACATGCCAAGCATGTTTCTCGGAGCCTCACCCCGATTACAGCGCCTCAATTCTTCTCGTAGCTGTGAGCTCCCGATCTTGTCTTTGGCGTCGCTGTCTGGAGCAGCTGACGACGCAAACACGTCGATGGCCTCTGCACGCATGCAACAAAAGCAAGATCAAATTCTTCGCGCAGAGACTGAACGCGTGCTCGCTCGGAAACACATGCATTGCCTGAAGTCCTTGCGTAGCATAGCTGCGCGAGCTCGCAAGCACCAAGAAGAAAAATACGCTGCCTTGCAATATCTGCGCGATTTTGCAGCGAACGCGCGTCAAGAGCTTGCGCCTCGGCACGAGAGCACAACTTCAGTGGCATCGGACCCACCCATCGCTATGGAGCTGTTCGAGCAGCAGTTTGCGCGCAATCTCGCGAGCATACTGTATGCGCAGTCAGTTGAAACTGCGGTACGGCACATTGAAGAGATGCAGCAACTTCAGTCACTGGCGCAGCAGTACGCAGCGATGAGCCAAGTGCCGACGCATTGGCTGCCAGACGCTGACATCAGCACCACCTTGGCCAATGACACGCAGAGCTGAGTGCTGATTCGTGACACGTGCGCGTCAGAGCGTGACGACGCTGCGTAACCCAGTTAACTTCGCGAGGTTTTGCGCATTCAAGCGAGGTTTTTTGCTATTCTGTCAGTGACGGTACTGCGTTCTCATTTTCCAAATCGAAGCAGATCTGGTGCTGTGTGGTGCCATCGTCATTTTTTCTCCCTCGAGCGTCATCATGCTGCAGTTCACGCCCACGACTCTGCTCAATGGCAAGCGCCAATACCACCCGCTGGCACTCAGTGCTGTGGCCACCAGCTCCATCGCGGCTCCCACGCTTGTGCCCAGCAGCAACACCGAGCGTCCCGGGGTCAAGCTCATCATTGGCGCCGGCGTGTGTCTTGGATACGAAGTGGCTCTTGGTCACTTCCTCGAGTTCATCAAGATTATGAAGCAGACGCGCCCTGGCTACTCGTATGCTGCTCTTACGCGCGAGATCGTGCAATCCAAGGGCATGATCGGTGTTCTTGACGGCTTCTTCCCGTGGGGCGCCGTGCAGGCCGTTGCCAAGGGCTCCGTCTTCGCGTGGGCTCACGCAATGTCGCGCGGACTTCTGGAGCCGCAGGTGGAGCGTAAGACGATCAGCAAGAACACAGCCGAGGTGCTGGCCGGTGGCATTGGCGGTGGCTTCCAGGGCCTCGTGCTCAGCCCCACGCTGCTGCTCAAGACTCGCGTGATGACCGATCCGGTCTTCCGCAACAAGATGACGCTGCTGGAGACAACCAACAAGTCCATGAGCATCGGCATGACCGTGATCCGCAACGAAGGTGTGTCGGCGCTCATGAAGGGCGCAGGCGTGTTCTCGCTCAAGCGCGTGGCCGATTGGTCGTCTCGCTTCTTTTTCTCGGTCGCAGCGGAGGACTTTCTGTACCGACGCGAGAACTCGGACGCCAAGCTCACGACCTCACAGAAGATGACGGCGTCCCTGGTCGGTGGCGGTATGAGTTCCCTGGTGACGCTGCCCATTGATGTGATGGTGGCACAGATTCAGCAGGCATCCAAGGCCGGCGCTAAGGTGGGCGTTCTCGAAACGTTCCGACAGGAGTTTAAGGCTGGTGGCATCAAGCAGGTGGCCGGCTTTGCCACTACGGGACTCACAGTGCGCGTGCTGCATGTGTGCTTCACGACCATGATCATGAAGACGGCTACGAGCGTTGTTTACGAGGCTTACGAGGGTCGATAGATAGAGTCTAGGGCGACGAGCGCTCGCCCTCGGGTAGGAATTGCGTGTAGCGCGAGAGTAGATACTCTTCGGCCTTGGCCATGAGTAGATAGTCGGCGTCCCGTTCGTGATCGTATCTACAGTAGACGCATAGACATGCACGTTCATTTTTGCATCGACGCGTTTCTGTCGTAAGCGGCGCCCCAAGCAGCACGTACCCCAGCAGGTGGCAGATGCCGTGCGCCACCAGCACCGGTAAGCGCTCGCGCACAGTGCACTCGCCTTGGAGATCGCCCTCAGGCTCGCATTGCTTCTGCACGTAGGCCAGACTGATGTACAGATCGCCCAGATAACGCTCCTCGGCGGCTTTGACGCGCGGGAAGCGGCCGGGTGCCTTGATCTGTCGCAAGCAACAGTGTGAGAACCACGCGAGCTCTCAACTGAGCCGAAGCCGTCACACCTTGTGGAATGGGAATGACAGGATGTCCGTAGGCTTGTCCTTCTGTCGGTACTTGCGGTTGAGCTGGTGGATGTGCTTGTTGGTCGTGAGCATGACGCCAATGCCCCTGCGGTCAACGACCTGCCCTCAGTCTCTGGTTATAAAGGTTCTATCTTTGCCGCACTCACCAGGGGCCTCCGGGGCAGTCAAGCGCCTGCGTCATGGCTCGCACCTGCGCGTCCAGCGCTCGCGCTGAGACGCCGTAGCCGCCCAGTTTGCCGGCCAACGCCTTGGCCACCTGCACCACCATCTCTTGTGTGTGCACAGCGTAGCTGCTCAATCTTTTCAGCCAATCGTATCGTGTCACGGATCTAATCCAGCCAATCACGTCACATTGTCTCAGTTGACGGACGAAACGACGCCAGATCCAGATCGCCATGGACGGCCAGAGTGACAGCATCGTGCTGGAGGAGGAGATCGACCCGAACTATGAACCGACAGAGAAAGAGGTGCTGGAGTACGCCACGTGGCTCGGCATGGACCTGGAAGGCGAGAGAGACCTCTTCTGGATCGCGCGCGAGGGCCTGAAAGCGCCACTGCCCGAGAACTGGAAGCCATGCAAGACCACGGACACGGAGGAGATCTACTACTTCAACTTCTCCACAGGCCAGAGCACTTGGGACCATCCGTGTGACGAGTACTACCGCAACCTGTACGAGGAGCACAAGAAGAAGCGCCGCCAGTCCAGCCTCATGCAGGTACGGCCTTTCTCTTTGTCCAGTGCTGAGTCAAAGGCTCATACTGCTTTCTTTGTTCACTTGAAGGACTCGGACGACAAGAAGAAGAAGGAGAAGGACGACGTGGCTGAGATCTTGGGCAAACGCAGCAAAAAAAAGAAGAAGGGTGCGCTGGGCAAAGCGGAACAGTTGGGGCCACCGACACTACTTGGCAAGGCAGGGAATCCGTTTGAGAAAAAGCCGCTGAATGCGCTCGTGGCCTCTGCCGGCTTGAAACCAGTCGCGAGTTTTGGAGTAAGACTGTTCGTTCCTCAATCTATCGAACTACTAACGAGATTTCATTGCGGTTGTCATTGTAGAGGCGCAAGAGCGAGTCAAAAGCAGATGACAACGATGACGATGGCGTCCGAGGGCCGAGCCGCCAGAATGAGCCAGACGACGAGGAAGATGACGAAGTGGTCGCCATCAAGCCTCTTTCGAAACCTCCACTCGGAGGCCTGCTGTCCAAGAAGCCGCTTCCAGTCGCTGCTTCTGCGTCGAAGACCATTACCAAAGCCGCAGCTGCTGAACTCGATGCACTTGGAGCTGAGTTGGAGCAGAAGAAGAAGACGATGCTAGACGAGCAAGCTCGGCAGATCAAGGAACTTGAGACTGCGTACGACCGAGAGCTGGAACAACTCCGCAAGAGGCTACAGGAGCAATCTGACGAGCTGCAGGAACAAGAGGAGACTAAACACCGACAGAAAACTCGCGAGTTGGAGAAGAAGCTGCGCGATCTAGAAGACCAATTCGATCGAGACGAAAACACGCTGCTTCGTGAACGGCGAGAAAAGCTGAAGCGCATGGAGTGCGAGTCAGAGACCCAACTCACGCAGAAACGCAAGGATCTGGACAAAGAGATGGAGAAGCTACGGATCCAGAGCGATACAAAGCTTCGGGACCTGCGCGCAGAGTTAGACAAGCAGCATGAAGAAGTCAAGGCCACATTAGGCGAACAGGCGTCTGCAGCTCAAATTGCGTCGGTATTGCATGCGGAGATTGATCGGCTCAAAACAGTGCAGGGGCAATCAGAGGAAAAACTGACCAAGTTGCGTACGGAGCGAGACGAAATTGCCAACCGTCAGATCTCGTTGGAGCAGAAGTGCGCGGCTGCGGAGCAAGAGCAGTCGAAGCTAGCGGAGCAGCTCACTGCTGCGATTACCTCGCACTCAACACCGACGGATCTGAAACTCTACACAGGTCCATGTACTGAGTGTGAGCGCTTGTCAGCTAAAATCGTAGAAATGACCTCTGAGCACGAAAAAGCGCAAGAGTCTGCCGCTGGTAGCTCACGCACAGCAATTGCCGAAATGGATGGAACGATCACACAACTGAAAAAAGAGTTGGCTGAGTTACGAGCCACTGCTACTGAACAAAACGAGAAGATCGACCAAAACGAAGCAGATAAAGTTTTGGAAACAAGCCTTCGGACCGAAATTCAAGTCCTTGAAGTGCAGCTTGCAGCTGTAAATAGCGACTTGTTGAAGGCTATAGAGCGATGCAAAGCCTTAGAAGACGAAGCAGCCGCAGTTTCCACCTCTGTGCAGACTGCCCCAGTGGCGTCTATTGTTCAGTCTGAGGAACTAAATCGACTCAAGCACCAGCACACACAGCTTGAGGAAGAAGCCGCAAGCCTCAAGTCGGAGGTCGCAGAGCTTCAAGACCGGGTTGCAGTTTTAAGCAAGACAAACGTGCAGATAAAAGAGCAATTGGTGAAGGAATCTCACGAGAACAAGAACCTCCGAGAGCAGTTGGACGAGAGTGCCGATCAGCTCAGTCAAGGGCTAGCGAAAGCGAACGAAGCGCTGGGACGCGAGCTGCGTGAGCTCCAGTCAACTTATGCGACTGAAACTGCAGCTGCTGTTAAGCTTCGTCGCGAGATTCAAGACGTTCAAGCAAGTGCAGCAACGGATCGCACAGCGCTAGCAGAGCTACAGGTCGCTTGTGACGCACTGCGTCACGAGAAGCATGTTCTAGAACAAGAGAAAAGGAGTAACGACGCTGAGTTGACGCGATTGGACCGAGAGCTGAAGCAGAATGAAGCAGAGCGGGGACAATTGAGCCGTCAAATTGCTGAACTGACAACGTCCGTTGTCAAGCAACAAGAGGAGAGTGAAGAAACGAATCAAGCACTATTAACCAAGCAGAAATGGGAGCTGGAGCAACTTCGCGCGACTGTAACCAACTTGGAGAGCGACAAGCAACACACAGTAGCGCTTCTGACCCAGCGAGAACAGGAACTCGACGAGCTTTCCACCAAGCATCATCAGCTTGAGCTAGAACACGAGAGTGATCGCAGTCGCCAGAAGAAAGTTGAGGCGGAGAAAAATGGGCTCCTGCAGCGTATTGCAAGTCTAACCGAAGAAAACGACGGACTGCGGCAGCGAATTCGCGTCATGTTAACCGAGATTGCAGACGCGAAGGCTCAGATCACCAAAAGCAAACTTCGTGAACAAGCCTTAGCAGACAAGGTCACACAGGCCGCTGAAGACTATCAGCAGATTGAGGCACGTATTAAGCAGTTGCAAGACGAGGCGGTACAGTGGACAAAAGACAATCGCAGTCGTATGGCCCAGCTCGAGCAGAAAACTGTGCAATGTAGTGAGCTACGCGCTGAAAACGAGCTGTTACAAGAGCAATTAGACGAAACGAAGACCAAACTAGCTGATATGAAGGCTCGACAGGCAGCGAACGTTGGCGACAGCGCAGTCATTTCCGGCGGGATGGAAGTAAGTCTACTACGAAACCAAGTTGCTGAGTGTGAACTGAAGATCGAAGGCCTCACGCACGAGCGGGCTCAAGCGGTAGAGAAACAGCGCCAAACGGCTCAAAAATTGTTGGAGGCCGAGAGTCTTGCACGGACAACTGAACTAGAACGCAGTCGATTGGCTGGAGACTTGCAAACGTCAGTGCTGGACATGTCCCGGGCGAAAGACCGTGGTGACAAGAAGGCACAAGAGCTTGAGATTATGACCGCAAGTCTCCGTGCACTGGAGAACGACCATGAGGCTCTTGAGAACACTTTGACTCGTGAACGCAACGAAAAGGCAAGTGTTATGGCGGCAAAATCAGCCCTGGCGATTTCCAAACGCGCATTGGAAGCAGAGTTAGAGCAGCTTCGTGCGCAAACTCAGGAGCTTGAAGATATGAAGCGTACTAGCGGCTTCGAAACCCAAACACTGCAGAGCAAACTCAAGCGTCTGGAAGGCGATCTCGCTCGCGCGCAAGGCGAGATTGGAGCGCTCAAGGAAGAGAAAGATGATTTAGAAATGAAACGAAAGCTGCTGGCTCAAGAACAGTCCGTTCTCGAGGCCAAGGTGCGCGCGCTGCAGACGGAAAGTAACGAGCACAATGCACGTGCGAGAGACTCAGAGGATGATCTCTCCCGTACTCATGATGATTGCGGTCGATTAGAGTCGCTTGTCAACGAGCTGCAACTCAAGTGGAAGCGCGAGTGCGACGAGAAAGAGGTGCTAAGCAGGCAGTGGAGTGTCGCACGCGAAGAGCTAGAGGCGAATATGGCAGTGCTGCGACGTAAACTTGACGCGAGCGAAGCCAAGTGGAAGGACCAAGAAACAGAAATTAGTCAAGGTGAGTTTCAGGGCAAGCTCAAACTGCAGCAGGCTGAAAGCGAACGCGATGCGCTACTGACGCACCGAGAGCGATTGGAAACGCAAGTGCGAGCAGCGGAAAAGGAACTTGCGGCTGCGAACGACGCATTGCAACAAGAGAAAACAACAGCCGAATCGCTGCGAATTCGACTCAAAAATGCATTGAGCGAGAAAGATGAACTCCATGGTGCACTTCTGAGTGCCAATCTTGCTGCCGGACGCACAGGAACTGCTTTGTCGGGTACCTCTCAAGAAGCCATGTTGGTGCGGCTACAGCTAGCGGATGTGAACAAGAGCGAGTTGGAGACGCATTTGGCGGAAGTGGCCGCACAACTCGAAAGCGCCAACCGCCGCTGCGCCACGCTCGAGTCTCGGTGCAACGACCAAGCAGTTGAAATGGAAGCACTACACGTGCAAATCGCTTCACTTCGCGCCGCTAATCTAAAGATGCATCTGTCTGCCCTTGAGACGCTTCCACTCGTGGAGCGTCTGGAGTATGAGCACAAGAAGCGCACATTGCGAGGGGATTTTCTGAGCCAGTTGCGCGATTTCCAAGAGCGTGAGGACCAGGCACTCATGCGACAGAAAGCGAGACTACGCGCCAAATACGAGAAGCTCGTGGAAGATCTTCTTGCAGAACTGGAGCAGAAAAAGCGCACTCGTCTGGAGCATGAGGACGCACTGCTCGTGCAAATGCAGAGCCAACTTCGAGAAGAGCGTGAGACAAAACGCAAGCAGCTCACCCAAACGATTCGCGAGGAGATCAATGCACTGGAGCGAGATTTATTGGCACAGCGGGACCAACATGTGAATGTGCTCACTAGTGCTATCCGAAAGGAAGAAGAAGCCTGCAGTGCAAGACTGCGAGAGTCCCGGCAAAACTCACGCGAGGAAGAGCTAATTGACGCCCAACGCTCGGCGACATCGCGGGAATCTTCCAGTGCTGTGTTACCTTCCACTCCGGCATTGAGACCTGCTGCTGTTGCACCTTTATCAATACCTGACTGGCTCGAGGTTGACTCAGTGGATGAGCCTGTTCCTGTGCCTTCATCGTCCCCAAGATGGAACCGGCGTACGTCTGGAGCTCAAAACAGCCGGATACGAGAGAAGAAACAGCACCAACAGCGCAAACAGCAGCACAAGCAGCAGCAGCAGAAAGAAGTCAACTATAGAAAGTGGCGTCAGAGGGTTCGCGAGGAGAGTGCACTGCTTGATAAGGCATGCTTGCTCGTCACGAAACAGCGGCGAGAGTTGCGCAAACAGGCTGAGAAGCTCAAACAGGAGAAACAAGAGTGGCGTCAAGACGCGCAGACTACGCGTCACGCAGCGCAAAACCCGATTCTGCACCAGATGAAGCGGATGATCCAACAGGTAAGATGACATGTCGTGGATCTGGTTTTATCCGGCGGTCTCACTCATGCTGCTATAGAACACGAACGTGTGGAACCAGGCAGCGCTGCAGTTGAGAGAGCGCGAGTGCTGGATTCAATCACGAGAGCGTAAATTGGCCCAAATGCGCGCCGCAGGTAGGATTGGGAAAGAAACTATGTGGTTTCAAGGGTGTCACTTAGTTCAAATGGTTCATGTTGCTGTAGTCCATCGATTAAAGAGAACCAGACACACCGGTTTTGACGACTTCAGCTCAGACGAAGAAGCTCAAGCTGATTCGGACGACGAAGATTCCCGGTCTGACGTTGAAGACAATCAGTCGAACGCGTTGGACACACTAGAGCAACTCGATGGTGACTTGACCATGGACCACAGCGATCTGTTGATTGACCAGGAGTGGATCATGCTTCCCGACGGACAAGTTGTGTCATCCCGTATCCACGCTGCGCAGTCAGCGGCGATGTCTGCACAATACGCCCATCCATATAACTATGCGCGAATTAAGCCTCGTGATGCTTGGCACCCATCAGTGGCTAGCAATACCGCAGCGCTGACACTCACTCATCCCTCTTTAGCCAAGTGGTTCCGTCCTGCGCCGAGCTCCAGGTTAGCTTATGTTAATTGACCTTTCTTTTTCCGGGGATCGTCAACTGCTTAACTCCTCGCGCCAGTAGATTCGCCATCTCCGATCGCTCACTCCAGGACCACGTGGTCCAGCGTCAGATATCTCGCTGGGTCAAAGACCGCGAAAAGGTGCAGCACGCCGCCACAAAGCAAGCGTCTTGGTTGACACATCTCTGCCACGAGCTGCATGAGTACGGGGAGAAGTACAAAGGTGACGATGCGCTACAAAAAGGCGAAGAGTAATTTGATGCGTGCCTGCAAAGATGCAGAGAAATACGAAGCATATTTGTGCAAAAGCGAATTGGAGTCTACAGTATATTCCGGGAAGAAGGTCATACATATCCTAACTAACATCATCAAGCATTTTTCTCGAAAATCACACGGAAATTCTTCATTTTTAAAATCGTTTAACCAACATGCTATTTCCCACTTTTGTGTTTCCTGAAAATGCGTATCACAACTTTGAAAAAAATTGGAGCGAAACACGAAAATCTGAAAGTACAATTTTCCCCTCAAAGATGTAGGTTTGAAAAAGTCCTTCTCTACTTTTTAGAGTTGTATTTTGTGAATGCACAAATGACCATCACTCTGACGAATCAATTGCGGCAAGCGCACTGCGAGAAGATTGACGAAGCCGCACGACACAATGTTGGATAGGACTTCGTCATGGAGGGGGGCGTGACGCCACGGCGGCACCCATGCGCGATTTCTTGTGTGGTCCGAACCAGGAGCGCTAAGTGCGCCAAACTGTCGCCACGCGTGGACCCTTAAACATGCTAACCAGTGTCAGCGAAGTCTGGAACATACCATAATACACTTAATCGTCTCACCTTCGCCGTTCCGTGCCTTTCTCTTGGACGAAGAACCCACTTTTCAGTGACATTTGGGTCCCAAACTTGTATTTTTTGGTCCCATCGAACACGATCTACATAAATTCGGCTTTAATAGAAAATAAGTTAGCCAGTTTATTAGTTTGGGCGTTCGCACAATTATAGTTCCACAATACTAAGATCGGGCAGAAGAAATACAAAATTCCGTTCTCCAATCTCACAATATTGTTGCTACCGAAAAATGCGATGTCCAAAGTGCAGCCACTCGACGTCGGCATCACTAAGGAGCTTTAAGGCACACTACAGAAGGTATCACTTTCCTCGTACTGACGATCAACCTGGTTAGGAATGTAGAGTAAAATTTTCATTTAGAGTGGATCAGTTACAAGTCATGCGAAGGATTAAGAAAGCGTAGGATAAGATTAATAGTGAGAATATAAGTATGTTGTGTCGGATCAGTGTGTGATTTGAAGGCTCATTCGCTAATTTGCGTCGTCATGCGCAAGTGAAGACCAAGCGCAGATCGAGAAAGTACGTCACGCCTGTTAGTAGTATAGTCCGGAGCAAACCACATGCGTTTTTTTTCCAACTTTTTTTAACTTTTTT
>JAADVW010000128.1:0-60887 GCA_023335875.1 Elongisporangium prolatum | reverse complement strand
GCTGATAACGTGAAGAGGATGACTTGAGCCCGAAGGAGTAAGTTGTGGAATGAGATTTATTTATTTAGTGCTTAAGGTGGATAGTCTAGAGAGTCACACGCTGTATTTCTGTTTTGTGCGTGTCTATGTAGCAGACCAGCCTTATGTTGAAGCTTAGACTTCAACTTTAAGCTCAAGAGGATTCTATAGAAAGAACTTGGCCAATCTGGTTTGTTCTAGAATCTGTTTCAAAGGGGTCAATTTTCCGGTCATTATCTGATGCATAACGTTACCCGCTGTAGATGGCGGGCGTAAAGTTAACCAGCTGTTTTCATTGGACCATAATCAGTCAATTCTCTCGAAAATTACTGGTAAATGCCTACTGTATAAGTAGCTTACATAGTATTTAGTATTTTGTGAATGCGTTCATTAATTTCTGGTACAGTCCGTTGATAAATTATAGACGCACCCCAGGTATGATCGGGCTATGTTGGGCGAGAACACGAGTCTGTTGTACATATAATAGGGAAAACAAAAGAGGGTTAGCCGTGCTTCATTTGTATCAGAAGACGTGTTCCTCTTTTCTGTGGAATCAATATACGATTCGGCAATTGTTGAAAAACTTTAGATGCACACAGTAACTTCAAGCTGAATAGTCAACGGGACCGCCGTTCCTGATCACAACTTGCGGCAACCGAGTGGGCATGCTTTCGAAGAGTGTCCGCAGATATCGAACGTCGATCTCGTCCCACGCCTTAATGATTGCGATCTTGAACGACACGTTAGAGTGAAACGGACTATTTGCGTACACTTTGCGCGCTAAAATGCCCCAAACATTCTAAATTACATTGAGATCTGGGCTCTTTGCGGGCCAGTTGAGGGACCGGACCCCTTTGGCTTGGAGAAACTGCTTGGTTGTGTGAGCGCTATGAACTGAGGCGCTATCATCTTGAAAAACAACGCAATCCAAGGCCTCAAGGCGGCAAAGGTTTTCCATGTATGGTATTGCGGTTTGCTCCAGCACACGGACGTATGTTGCAGCGGTTTGTTTCCCCTCGAGAAAGACAATTTCAGTCTTGCCATAAAATGAAATCCTAGCCCCCATCATGAGCCTTCCACCACCAATCACCCGCTTCGAGTTCATCTAGGGCTCACTGCGCAGGTCGTGCCAGTAGTATCTGCAGCCGTATGGTCCGTCCACATTGAACTTTTTCATCCGTGAACAGGTCAGGCGGCTACAGATGGATGCGGTTGAGGTGGGCGACGGCGATTTCTCAGCGCTCCTTGTGGTGTGGCTTCATGGCGGGCCGGGGTTCACACTTGGCGTATTCGCAAATTTTGTACTATGGAGGGCCTTGATAACTGTGGCGTAGTGCGGCTTCGAGTCGAGCATCACGGTGATCTGCCTCGACGACAGAGAGTCCTGAATGGCCAGCCGAAACGCGCGACGAAACTCTCGCTTGGTCAACTTGGGGTGCCTGCTGGCCTTCTTTCTTGCGCTTGATGCGATTTGGTTGACCAAGAAGGAGCGTACAGCCTTCTCGCTTCTTCCCAACGCCTTCGCAAACCTTCGATTGCTGCGCCTTTCACGGTGGAAGGCGGCGATTGGCCCTGCTTCCTCGCCGCTCAATAATTTCCCCCTGGACATCGCGAAACTCCTTCAAGTCAGCCAAACGTGAGCGCATACGATCGCAAAACACAGCTACGGTATTTATTACCAAAATTGTGTTGATTTGTTGATTTATTACCAAAACTTCGTTGGTGCGTCTACAGTGCGCCTTATAGTTATACGGACACTTGATTTTGTATATTTTCTCTGGCAAAAAGCATTTTTGCAGAATTCTTTGAGTACCATCAGGCGTGAAAAACAACGCATTCTCAGTTGCTAAAATGCGGGTGTTTATTTCTTCCTCCAGAAGGCGACATCCACATTATACTGTTTTGAGAGGTCTCATAAATATAAAGCCATGACGGTAAGATTGATAATAAAGGCATTTTAACTCCTGGTTTGAGGCGCAAAGGTGGTTGGTTATGACGGCCTGCAGTAGTACAACTTATGCATATATTTCCAGAGCCATTCATTTCGAATTCCGATGCCAAGAGGAACCAAACTGGCGGATGTCGAGCAGCAGAGGATTCTCGACGTCCGGAAGCTAGGATGCTCGATCCGTCGGATCGCAAACGAGATTGGACGAAGCAAGAGTGTAGTGCAAGCCTTCCTTAAATCCCCAGACACGTATGTCTCCATCCAGCGCCCTGGTAGACCCTCCAAGTTGACGGACCGCCAAGAGAGGCTCCTCATTCGAGAGGCAGCTAAGGGAAAAGAGAGCGCACGTCAGCTCAAAAACGATCTAGACATCCCGCTCCACCTTTCATCTGTCCAGCGCCTCCTACAGAAAACAACAAACTTGGAGTTTAAGAGGCGTCTGGCCGCACCACCGTTGACCAAGGACCACGTGAAGGCTCGACTTGAATGGACGCTCAACAAGAAGAACTACGGCGATCGGTGGAACCACGTCATCTTCTCCGACGAGAAGAAATTTAATCTGGACGGCCCGGATGGATTCCAGTACTACTGGCATGATGTTCGCAAGGAAGAAGAATACTACAAGAAGGGTTAGTCTGGTGGCGATTCGGTTATGATCTGGGCAGCTTTTTCGGTGCGAGGAAAAAGCAGCTTAGCGTTCTTGGATGGAACTTGACAGCCTATTGTGCCACACTCCGTGAGTATTTGATCCCATTTGTTACCTCGCATCATGCTGCAGGCCATATTTTTCAGCAGGACAACGCATCGATTCACACGTCACGTGTGACGAAGCCTGTCTTGGACTCAACGTGATGGAGTGGCCATCGAAGTCTCCTGACTTGAACCCTATAGAGAACCTTTGGGGAGTTCTTGCGCGTGCTGTTTACGATGAAGGACGCCAGTTCGACTCAAAGGAAGAGCTGAAAGAGGTTATCATTCGCAGGTGGGAACGTATGGGCCAAGATTTACTGGATGCACTTATACAATCGATGCCAAACCGATGTGCTGAGGTTGAGAAACGTCGAGAATTATATACTTCATACTACACCATTTCTCGAGCAAGATCAGAAGACCAGCAATCAAGTTCAGATTACCTTTGTTAGTCGATAACAAAAGCATATTTGTTTAGAGAGGGTATTGAAAACGCCACACAACCATTTATCCACTGGAGTATAGTCGGTAGCTACGCAATTAATTGAATTAGAGGGGTATTTTGTTCATAGAGCTCGAAATAATATACACCCTTCTGAACTTGGTTGCTGGTCATCGAACTTGCTCGAGAAATGGTGTAGAATTGTAGTTTAACGTCGTTAAGTGCCTTTATTACCAATCTTACCGTCGTGGCTTTATATTTATGAGACCCCTCAAAACAGTATAATGTGGAAATTGCCTTCTGGAGGAAGAAATAAACACCCGCATTTTAGCAACTGAGAATGCGTTGTTTTACATGCCTGATGGTACTCGAAGAATTCTGCAAAAATGCTTTTTGCCAGAGAAAATATACAAAATCAAGTGTCCGTATAACTATAAGGCGCACTGTATAATTTTTCAACAATAGCCGAATCGTATATTGCTTCCTCAGAAAAGAAGAAAACGACTTTTGATAAAAGTGAATCGCGACTAACCCTCTTTTGTTGTTTTCTCCTATTATATGTTCAACAGGCTCGTGTCTATAAATTATCAACGGACCTTTTGGGTATTTATCCGGATAAAATATCAAGATAATTTGCACTAATAATATTGAACGAATGTCGCTTGAATGTGTGCTTTCATCAAATCAGGTCAATATGCACTGTATTTATATGTCACAAGGCGCAGGTTAATAACATTTTCGGTTTGAACAGGGGAAGACAGACTGTTTCGTTCTCGCAGGTGAAGACGCCATGGTGGTCCACAGCAGCAAGTACGACTTGCTCGTGAAGCTCCTGCTGATCGGCGACAGCGGTAAGCTACCGTCTATCACTGCATATATATCTCTGTATCTGTCCTCACGCTCTGCTCTGCGCTGATTTGTTAACACAGGCGTCGGCAAGAGTTGCGTGCTGCTTCGCTACTCGGACGATTCGTTCACGACGTCGTTCATCACCACGATCGGGTGTGTACCCGGCTGTAGTCAGAGCGCTTGGCTTCTTGCTATGGCCCTCTGTGTGCATTAAGGGGACTCACAACGGCTCTGGACGCGTCTTCCTTTAGCATCGACTTCAAAGTCAAGACCATCGACGTGGATGGAAAGCGGATAAAGCTGCAGATCTGGGACACGGCCGGCCAAGAGCGCTTCCGCACGATTACAACAGGTGCGTCTGCTGTCGATGCGATCGATCACTGGCGCTTTTCGTCACGTCGTTATAATTGTCGTTTGCCAGCTTACTACAGAGGCGCCATGGGCATTTTGCTCATTTACGATGTGACGGACGATCATTCCTTTCAGAGTGCGGCTCTCTGTCGCGTCTCCACTCGCGTTATACGTTGCTGATGAGCGCTCTGTCGTGCAGACATTCGCAACTGGATGACGCAGATCAAGCAGAATGCGTCCTCGAACGTCAACAAGATCCTGATCGGCAACAAATGCGACGTGGATCCGTCCGAGCGGGTACACCACCAAGGCATTGCTGTGGTACTGGATACCGTCGCATGGAGCTCACACAGATGCATGCGTCTTGTAGGTCGTGACTACACAGCAGGGCCAGGACCTCGCGAACGAATTCGGCATCCAGTTCTTCGAGACGAGTGCCAAAAGCAACCAGAATATCGAAGAAGCCTTCCGCTCGATCGCAGTGGACATCCAGAAGCGGCTTGCCGAGTCCGAACACGATAGATTAGATGTCGCCAACGGCAGCAAGTTTCGTGTGGATGAGCAACTGGAGCAGCAGAAGGACGGCTGCTGCAACTAAAGCCGATCACCCCTTAATTCACTCCATTTCTTTGCTTGTCAATCACTTTCTCACCTCTTTTTGGCAATTCGCCTACGTAAATTACGACCGTTGGATTGATTGACTGGCCGTCAGATCAGATTGAGCCATGGAGCCGACGCGAGAAGAGAGCGAGCCCTTGGAGGCCGTGGAGACGTCCTGGGACGACTGGATGGACGACGACAGCAGCGCCACGGCCTTTGTCTGCGTCTTCTGCGCCGACCGGTTCCCACACGAGGATTCGCTGCATGCGCATCTGGCGCAGAGCCACCACGGCTTCTCGCTCACGCAGCGCATCGCCCAGGGCAAACTGGACACGTACGCCACCATCCAGCTCGTGAACTTCCTACGCCAGATGACTCTGGACAACGAGCCCGAGGAGCAGGTCGTCGCGCGTCTAGATGCTGAGGGCACGGCTGCATTCAAGCATGATGCGTTCCTCAAGCCCGTACTGCCGGACGATCCGCTCATGTACTGCCTCGACTGCGACGACAGCGACGTCAGTGACGATGAGGACGAAGACAAGGCAGCACATGAGGAAACCAAACAGAGTGAGTCTTCTCAGAGCCAGCAGACAGACCCCAGCGACGTGATCGCGCGTCTGCAGCGCGAGAACCAAGAGCTCAAGGAGCAGATGCTCAAGTACTCGCGCCTCGTGCACACGTTCGTGGGCGACGACGACAAGACGCCCGTGCAGGAAACGGCAGACAACGACACGTACTACTTCGACTCGTACTCGCAGGTCGGCATCCACCGTGAGATGATCACGGACCGCATCCGTACGGATGGATACCGCAATGCGATCATCAACAACCCGGAGCTGTTCAGGGGCAAGGTAGTACTGGATGTCGGCTGCGGCACCGGCATCCTCAGCATGTTTGCAGCCCAGGCTGGCGCCGCCAAGGTCATCGGCATCGACTGCAGCGAGATGGGCAACGTCGCACGGGAGATCGTGGCAGACAACGGCTTCGGCGACGTGATCACGATCCTGCGCGGCAAGGTGGAGGAGATCGAGCTGCCCGTAGACCACGTGGACGTGATCATCTCCGAGTGGATGGGCTACTGCCTGCTGTACGAATCCATGCTTGACACAGTGCTCTTCGCGCGCGACAAGTGGCTCGTGCCCAAGGGCCATCTCTTCCCAGACAAGTGCTCCATGTTCCTGCAAGGCGTTCAGGACTCGACGGAACGGTTCACGTTCTGGGATCAGGTCTACGGCTTTAACATGCAGGCCGTCAAGTCCAAGATCACGATCCGCGACGCGTTTGTGGAGGACGTGCCTGCGCAGGATATCATCACGGACCGCGTGCTGCTCAACGCGATCGACATCGACCACGTCAAGTACGAGGACCTGGACTTTGGCTCGACCTTTACGCTCAACGTCACGCGCGCCGGCACTATGCACGGCTTTGTGTCGAGCTTCGACATCGGCTTTGAGCGTGACTGCCCGCGCCCCGAGTACTTCACCACGGGCGTCGAGGGTACTCCGACGCACTGGCACCAGACCTTCTTCCACGTCGAGAAGCCGTTTGCCGTGCAGGAAGGCGACAAGGTGACCGGAAAGTGGTCTGTGCGTCGCAACGCAGAGAACCCGCGCTTTCTTGATGTGGACATGGAGTGGAAGTGCGACAGCGTTGGCGTCGTGTCCAAGCAAAGCTACCGCATTCACTAGAGAACGTAGAGATTGACAGCTTAGAGCGCCGTAATCACATGGTTTAGTTTTGTTTCGCCTCTATCTATCAGCTGAGGCCTGTGGTGTCAGGCGCTTGAGAAGCAGAGTGCGATGCTGGTCTCCTCCAACCACAAGATGTATAGAGTTCTTCACTGAGCTACTGCAGCCGAGAGAACTAAAGCCTAAGGCAACGTGGCTGGCGTCCTTTTGAAGCATCCATGTAGAGCCCAAGGCCAGACCGCTTTGCAGCGAATAGATCTGGACGCTGTCGTTCATGAGCAGATGCAGAAAGCAGCCATGTCGCTTGTCACTGGATCTCTTTGTACTCTTGATCGTTGAGATAGCGAATCGCGGAGGCGTCCTGCCAACAAGTTGGACTTGCAGTGGAACGTCTCGCAGCTCCATCTTGTCCAAACACAATTGCAGAAAGTGCGCGTTTCCACTCGACTTCTTGGACTTAGCCTCGTAGAAGACCATGAAAACCAGGCGATTCACCTGCGGAGTCATCGCAATCTGCAAGATCTCACCACTTTGCTGGTCCATGGCCAGATCCAAACGCCGTCGCTCTGTAGGCGTGAAGTATCCAAAGCCAGTGAAACGATCGGCACTGTACTCCCAGCAGAGAACGTTGGCGTCCTTGTCCACACTCACAACTTGCAGATTTGAATTACCAGATCGATAAAAGCAGGTGGTAAACAGCACGATTGCACGTGGATGGCCCTGGAAGAACTCCCGCTGTATCTGATCTGACGATCCGGGCGTCTTGATCTCGCTGGGAAATGGAGCATCGAAGGATGCTGCGCTGACTTGGGAGCCCAATGACGCTTTGGCGAAGTTGTACTTGAGCAGATCGCCATTGGACGCCCCGCAGATCACACTACCGGAATCGCCAAAGAGACCCCAGGACGAGAAGAAGCATGCAGCAGAGACTTGCGCAGGTCCAAAGCTCTTGGCTCTGGCCACAGCAGGGAGAGTCTGCAAATGAGCAGCATACTGAGGTCGTGAAAGCACGTCGGACGTGAGTTCAACCAGTAACTCGAGAGCACGAGGCTTCACTTTTTGGATATCAGTAGGAAAACAGTCGCTTGAGTGTATAGACTGTTGGCCTTTCGGGTTCACTGCCCACACACGCACGACGCTGAGCTTGTACAACGCAAGAATCTGTAGCCCATTGAGCGTAAATTCGAGTCTAGACACAGCAGAACGCGGCGCTTTGGCTGCTGATGTTGCGGTTCGAATCAGCATCGGAGGCTTCAGGAAAAGATCCCAAAGGAGAATCTCTCCATCGATTGTACCAACTGCCAGCATTTGGCAATCAGACGAAAATTGTACGCACGCGCAAGGGGCAAAGGAGGACAGGATCACGACTGTGAGCGATTCCGAATCCATGTTTTCCCAAACTGATTTTTCCCACATCGCCGTCTTGGATGCAGCTGCGTCGGTGGTGGAGCTTGTAGCTGACGCAATCGCAGTGAACAACTGGCTCGCTTGAAAGTGATTTGCTTGGACTTGCGCACTTTCAGAGATCTTCGTGATATCTTTTGGCTGTTGAGGAACCTTCTGCGAACTGAAAAATCCACCAAAGCGCTTCTTTTGATGGCTAATATCCAAGCCGGTATTTAAAATATCAGCATCTATAGACAGCCGTCGGTGGGACTGACCTTGTAAAGGCTTAACTGCATGGAGATAATAACCACCTTCATGCGTGGTGTCGAATTCTTGCTTGGCTTGCTCCGTCCGTCTGATCTTCATGTACTCGAAAGAAGACGCAAACATGTCAAATCGATCCATTCGGCCATCTCGGGAGCTTGTTGCTGCTGGTGTCACGCCTGAGGCTGCACTCTCTGGTGACTTGAAGAAGACGTTGCGAAATACGTTGGTGACTGTGTTTCTAACTTGTTGGGAGCTCCACACAAGCTCTTTGCGGATGTCAAGCGCTGTTTCACGAATGATTTCCTCCGTATATTCTGTCAGTAGTTGTTTCGCGAATCGCGTCTTGATCTCGTGCTCGCGCTCAAGGCTGATACAAAGACTTGTGGCCTCCCATTGACGGATCTGAAGTACCAAAAGCTCTTTGCTTGGCTGCGCAAGCGCGATTCGCACGGCAGCATCCAACCAATCGAACACCAGACAGCGCACAAAATATACCAACGGTGCTTGCTCAGCCTTGAATGACTCAGCTCCCAGCGCTCCGTCGTCACTCTGGTCGCGCCAATTCAGCAGTGCAAATTGTCTCTCAGCGTCTCGTTTTCTGTCCGCAATGATCTTTTCGACTGCAGCCACCCGTTCAGGGCCAGTTGCCAGAGTCTCATGGGCCTGGTTCAATGCGTCTTCAAGCTGTCTTCGTGCTGATTGCTTCTCGTTCTCTGCGTGCTGGAAGACACCAACCTCGTTTCCGCTAACGCTTATCGACTTCAAAATCGCGTCAAAATCCAGCAGCTCCACGTTTTGGCGCGGTGGATCGCTGTCGGTTGTAGTTTCACTGGTTGGCTCTAGCGGTGAGATCACAGGCGGTGGGGTAGTAAAGAACGACGTGATCGCCTGTTGCTGGTTAGACGTCAGAATCTGTAAAGCTCGCTGTCTTCTCTCACGGATCTGCTCTGCCTGTCGTCCCAGCGCGTCTTTCTCGCGCTCGAACGATTTCAAGCGCTCCTGAAACTCGGCAGCCGCAGCAGTGAACTCGCGCCGACGTCGCTGTTGGATCTCGCTGACCATTGCATGAATCGAGCCTCCTTGCTCGCGAGCTGTCGCGAGCGCTTCGTTTTTCTTCTTGCGTTGCACGGTCTGACGCCGCGAGGTCGTGACCATTTGGGTTATGAACTCCATATCCAACTGGCACTTAGCCAGCTCCTTACCCAGCAGATGCGTTTTGCCATGCACAAGCTCCTGAAGCTGCCTGGCCTCAGTCTGGCACTCGTGTTGCTGCTTTTCCTGCAGCACCTGAACTTCAGCTTCCAGACGCAGCTCCAGCGCCTCCAGCTCACGCTGTCGAGAGTGGATCCGCGCCAGACCATTCGCTTGCTGGACGATCGTGGTCAATCGCAATTCACGATCACGTTGCCATTGTGAGAGCTCTTGGTCACGTTCTTGCTCTTCGATGGCTCTGGCTTCGCTCTGAGCCTGACTGAGCTGTGACTGGATCTGCTGCTGCGACGTCTGGTTCTGCTGCAGCTCTTGGTCGAGTGCATCGAAATCCTGCACTAGCTTCTTGTAGTGCGAGTACGCGCTGGACTTACCAGTCTTCCAAAGCGATGGCATAGCCTTCCGCTTCTCAATGGAAGACAGCGATGTACGTTCAAGTTCCTCCATGAATATGACGACTACAAGGTGCTCGCATCTGGGCGATGAAGAGGCGCTCTGTGTTGCGATCTAAATTGGGTCGAGATCTATTCATCTTCGCCATCGAAAGCATACTCTTGAGCGTTGTCGTCTTCGTCACCAGTATCAAAATCAAAATCGGTCTCGTAGTCATTCAGTAACTGACTCGGATCAGTATCGCCTGCGTCGTCGTCATCGTAAGTCTCATCTGGTTCAGACTCCTCTGCAGCAGTCGGGACTTCGGTTGTGGTAATGGCTGTTGCTTGTAAAGCTCCAGAATCGGGATTTGTCGTCTCGTGTTCGCTGTCCATCTTCTCGTAATCGTCGTCATCGTCAGTGTCCACAATCTTCTCGGCCAGCATTGATTCAAGTGAGGTCATGTCTGGTGGAATCTTCACATCGTGCAAAGCTGCGTCTTTATGTGATTCATCCGAGTGTGTCTCTGATTCTATCAAAGTATCACAGCAGTTAGGCACGGCGCCAGACAATCCTACGGATTTGGTTCCAGGAGATGCGCTTGTCGACTCAGATTGGATCGGGATTTCTGTGATGAGATCATCATGACCAAAATCTGCCTCAGTTATCAGATCATGAGTCATTGATAACTCTGCTTGCGTGTCGCTCCTGATCTGAGCTTCGGTATATTCCTCCTCGCCTGCGTGTTCTTCGTTCTGCGAAATCTCGGGTGTGATCTCATTCGGCTCGTTATCACGTGCTGGTTGAGCTTCCTGTACGAGTGGATGCTTGTTGTCGTTTGCTTGGCCATCCACCAGTTCATCTCTCACACGCGAAATTGAATTGATCATGCTCTCAAGCACTTGGATTATGTCTCGCTCTGTCGCAGTGGCATCCGACACGTTGACTGCTTTGGCTGACAGCTGCACTGCGTTGCTTGCTTTAGTAGGCGCTGGCAGCGATGTTGCTTCGGTAGACTGTGAGTTACTCATCGCAGGCGTGGAGTCTCGAGTGGGTACTGGCGCAGTGAAGTGGAAATTGTGTTGATCCAAAGCCCGTTCTTGCAAACCAGTTGAATGGGCTTCCCCTACTTCCCCTTTTTCTTGTAGCTGGTTGGTCTGTGTTGAATCGATGATGCTCTGAACCACTTCCGCAACAACTCGATTGTGCTCACTCGAGCTGTCGAGTTGGTCAGGAGCAGCCACTACACTCTGTAGTCTTACTGAGTCGACCGACCAAGCGCTTTTGCTGCTCACTTGAGAGGACACAACAGACGATGAGTCGTTCTCAGACATACCGGCCGTGTCTTCAGCAACACCGTCGCTTTGTAACTCGCTTGATTGCAACGATGCCTCAGACTCCGACTCGCTTGGTGAAATGCTGGAGCCATTTGCCCAGGAGGTATCGCTCTCCGTACCAGTGAGATATCCGTTCATACCGCCGTTTTGCTCATCGCTCTCATGGCTTTGGATCTGCAACAGATCCTCACTGGAGTTGTACGCGCCATCGCGAACTGCGTTTATCGCGTATTCGCGTGCCTCTAGAGCGGCACAGACGTGGGTCTCAAGGCTACTGAAGCTGCTCGCTGTGTCAATGTCGCTCAACGCAGCACTGACATGGGTCCCCAGACAACTCATGGTGGTCGCTACGTCGCTCTCGGCGTCCTCCAACAGTTGTTCAAACGAATCCTTCATCATCTCAGGACGTTCGACTTCGCGTACCCTGTGCGTTCGTCGCGTTCTGGGCTGCGGTCGCTGAGCGATCGGTCTCTGGTCACGGTGTGGAGGTTGTGGACACCAAAGCTTCGGTGTCGGAGCCACTGGTGTCACTGGGTCTGCCTCAAGCGAACTGCGGAGCGAATGCAATCGATCCGAAAGCAGATCCGTGCCGATTGGCGGCACTCTGAGCAACGATAGCGCGGCATGGCCCTGAAACGGAGCTTGCGATTGAGGCCGACGGAATTGCTGGAGTGTGTGCTGCACTGACGGCAGGTAGATGCGATCCCTCAGTCGCCGCCTCTCGGCTTCTCTTTGCCGTTGATTCGAGCGTGGCTGGCGTGGAGCGTACACATCCGTAAGCTCACCCCATTGCTTCGTGAGCAGAGGTCGAGAAGTCTTCGCAGCTAAGATAGCAGACGAGCTGGACTTTTGCTGGCTCGTAAGACAGCGTGCTGGTGAGATCGCTGGAGCCAGCGTGTCATCTTTATCGGTGCCTGTGAGCAGATACCACCGGCGACAGCTGAACCGAGGCTTTGTCAGTCGACGAGCACCAGGAGCTCCGACCGCTGGTATCGGCAGCTGCACCTGCTCGTCCTTGTCCATTCCTGTCGACGAGAGCAAAACCTGCGCTGGCTTAAATAGACACCACGCGTTGATCGAGCTTCATTAACTATTTATATTGGGAGGAACGCACACAGCACAGCAAACACCACTAACCCCTCTCACTCTCTGTCTAGAACTCGTAGCTCTCGCCCTCAGAGATCGCGGACGCCGCTCGGCCAGCGCGATTCGCGGGGGCAGGCTGCTGCGTGTACGAGCTGTCGAGGTCGCTGAACTCGGAGCCGCGATATGAGGTCGACTCGTAGCCGCCGTTCGTGGACCGCATCATGCTCGCTGAGAACTCGGTGCTCGTAAGACTTCCTTCGTCTCGTGGAGGCGGAGAAAGTGGCGGTGGTGGTGGCGGAGGTGGAGCCATCATCTGACGTCGCTGGACCCCGGCAGGAGCATCATGGCTCATGGAGAAATCCACAGTGGCCATGGACATGTCTGACATGCGCTCGCTCATAGACGCCATCGTGCCGTTGCGGCCCTGGTCGTACTCGTAGTCGTTCAGTGACGACATGTCGGACTCGCGCACGAAGCCGCCGCCACTGCGAATGGGCTGGCCGTATGGCGGTACCGCACCCATGTACTTGCTGGTGCGTGTCGCCTGCGGGTGGAACTGACGACCCTGTGCGTACGGTGGCACATTGTACACGTCCACGCCCATTGAGGCCCCCATGACGCTCTCGCTTTCCAGCGAATGACCCATGGGCATGTACTCGAGTGTGTCAGTGTCTGGATGGCCGTAGGTGATGTCCATTGGGTGACCGGGCGGATATTGAACACCAGGCCCAGGGAACTGGATGGTGGAGACCGTGCCAGTGGGGCTTCCGTAGCCTCCATTCCCACCGCCAGCCGCGGCATAATTGTCGTAGTTATCGTAGTCAATGGACGATGTGCGTTGATGGGAGCCCGAGGATGAGATGGTCTTGGGAGCTTTGCTAGTGCGGTCGTGGAAGGCTAGAGAGCTGGCGCTGAGTCCTGGCGGAGGCGGATAGTCGCTCTGGAAGGACGGCTGGTAGTGGTCTTTCCACTGGAACTCGGTCGCCTGATCGGCGCTCTTGTTGTTGGACCAGTCGAGCTTCGAATTGTTGTTCTTGGTCGTGTTGGAATTTATGAACGCGCCGCCGTCCGAGTGGCGGAATAGATCGTCTCCCAGGCTGCGTCTTCGTTTCCGGCGACAGAATACGACCGCTAGGCTCGCGAGCACCAAGAGAATGACACCGACAGTGATCAGCGCGATCATGAGCCCTGTGGAGACGCTGGACGAGGAAGAGTCCGAGGCGCTGGACGACGACGACGACGAAATGGTCGTGGTCATGAACGTCATGAAGTGGTAACTAGAGTTGTCCGGTGTGGACGTGGGCAGAATAATGTGCGCAAACACATTATACTCGGTGGCTGTAGCAAACGAGATGTCTTGCAGGAACGTGGACGTGTCGTCCGAGAAGTTGGACGTCTCTTGCGCCGTGATCTTGCGGCTCGAGCCTGTACGGAAGATGTCGCACGTGGACGTGTGCGTGCACGTGTGGATGTTGGCATGCGCGATCTCCACGGGGTCGCCTGTGGTCGGGTCGGGCACCGTGGCCTGCAGTTGCGTGAGGTCGAACACGTTGTCGTTCAGGTTGAGCGTAGCAGTGAACGAGTACTCCACATCCGCTCCGGCGTAGACCGGGCCTGAGGTCGTTTGCGTCAGCGATATTGTGAGCGGACACTCGTTGCCCGAGCCTTCGGCTGTGACGTACGCGAAATCGAGATTCGAGACACTCAGGCCTTGGTTCAGAGCGTAGCAGTATGTCGTCTTGCCGTCGTAAGTGTAGTCTGATGGTAGTCAGAGAGAGGTTGTGAGCCATCAGATCGAGGAGACTGGGGGGAGAGGAGGAGAGGACGTTATCGAGAACGCACCATAGATCGACAACGGGGAGACACTCTGAGCTGCCATACCCAGCAACAGCAGCACCAGTGCGTGCGGCCGCCACGACCTCATGCTGTGGACGGAGAGGGAGGAGATTGGGCGCCGCCAATGGAAATGGCTGTGCAGATGGCAGCGGAGGGGAGGAAGCCGGACAGGGGCGGGAGTTGTCGGATTGTTATGCACGATGACTAGGGGAAAACGTCACCCCTAGTTACGAAAGAAATCATCAGCATGGAAAGGTAACTAAAAACTGCATGTAAACACTGAATGTTTGTATGCAAGAAATAGTTAAAGGTATGACAAGCTGTGACTGTCATTATGTATTCAAGGATTTAGATCAAATCAAAATTCGTGAGGATTTGAAATGCGCGGAACCTGCAGACCTCAAGGCAGCCCAACCGTATCAGGCTCGCTCTGGCGAGCCCTCACACATGTTGTCGTTGGAATGCCAATATAGTAAACCACCGCTCAAGCCGCTAAGTGCTCTATAAAGGTGTCCTCTTTCGATTAGAAAAGCGTGGAGATACTGGAACTCCACTATCATTGGCTGACTGCTTCGTGTGTCACTGTCATCGAGCCTGTCTGCTGTACTATTGCTTGAACCCTTATTTAGGGGTTTGATAATTGCAAGGAAAGCAACTGCAATGCGCGACTTGAACACAAGCGAATCCCACTCCAGTATTGTACTGTACGACTCCTCCTGTCGTGCAAAGCGGCTCATAATTTCTACTTCTCTTTCTGCTCTTCTACATCGAATGTGGGTCCAGGTTCTTTCTTTTGTTCTTCGCCCTGTCCGTTACGAATTATTAGTGCAACATGAACACTTGGCTGTCATGTTAATTCCGCAAAGGCAGATGTGACTGAACAGCTCTCTCCACAAGTCATGGAGGGAGCAAGTCATGGACGACTGAACGGACTTAGACGGACTGCAAAACAGACAACAACAAATGGGTTGTACGATGCCAACCCAAAATAGTGTTTTCTTACACCAACTGAACTACTGTACTCTCCGTCGTGAATGCGGACTATACACTCATCCGGAGAATTATCCCCTGTCAAAACCGATGGCTCCGTTTCCCAACCAGCACACAGTGCACACAGCCCAAGATTGGTCGCGATGGATGTGATCAAGCAGGAGCTGATGCGGCCCAAGGACTGGGAGCTGACCAGGCGCTGCGTGAGTGTGGTCGCAGGCATGGCTCTCATGATCTGCGTGGGCTCCAACCACGCAGTCTCAGCCTGGAACTCGCAGCTCAAGCAGGAGCTGAGCTACTCGCAGGCAGAGATCTCGCTCGTGTGCTCCATGGCGTCCTTCGGTGCATATTTCTCCGTCACGCCCGGCTGGGTCTATGACCACATTGGTGCCCACCGCAGTGTACTGCTGGGTGGTGCAGTGCTGTCAGCCATCTACGCCTCGCTCTCCTACGGCATCGTGACGTTTCCATTGCGTATGGATGCACTGGCGGTCGGTCTGGCGTTTGTTCTCATCGGTCAGGCTGGCAACTTTGGCGTATTCGCCTCCTTGGGACCAAATGAAGGACTCTTTGGCGACGCTAACAGAGGCAAGATCATGGCGTTGCAACTCGCGTCTTTCAGCGCCGGCGGTGCGCTCTTCGCAGTCGCGTATCACCATTCGTTTGACGAGAACGTCGCTGGCTACTTCAAGTTCATGGCTATGCTGCTGCTCCTAGTCTTCCTGTTGTCGTGGCTCACACTCTATCGCAAGAGTGCGAATGAAACGGATCTAGCCATGCATGACCAGACGGCACTGGAAGAGTTCATGCCGAGCGAGCTGGATGAGACCACAGAGCTGGTTCCGCATGCCTCAGTGGACATCACTGGTCGTGCGCTGATGTCTGATTCGCGCTTCTGGCTACTGTTTACGAGTGTGTTCATCCTTGTGGGCTCGTCGCTATTCGTCATGGCTAACATCTCGTTCATCGTCGAGTCGCTTGACGGCCCAATGGACCAGGTTCCCGTCATGGTCGTCATGTTCTCTGTCGGCAACTGCAGCGGACGACTTATTGCCGGCATTATATCGGACCACGTGCTGGCTCGTTGTCCTCGCATCTACTTTATCAGTCTCTCCTGCGTGCTGGTGGCCGCCATCCACACGATGTTCCTGACCATTCCGGCGGCCTACTTGGCGCTTCCCGTTACGCTCGCTGGCATCGCGGACGGCACGATGTTCGCTGCATTCCCTGTGCTCACGCGCGAGACCTTTGGGGCTCAGCACTTCGGTAAGAACTTTGGCATGATGAGCGTCGCTAACGCCATCGGATTCCCGCTGTTCTTCAACCCGCTTGGCTCGTTCTTCTACAGTCGCGAGTCCGTGCTCGTGGATGGCGTGGAGAAATGCTCCGGTGAGCACTGCTTTGCGCCTGTGTTTATTCTAGTGGTGGCGCTGAGTGTCGTGGCACTTGCCTCAAGTCTGCGCTTTGCTTCTCGTCACCATTACCCTGACGCTTTGAGACGCTAGAAATGGATACGTTTTGCTATAGAATCGTTGGCTAAAATCATTTGAAAACTTCATTCTCATTGGTCAAAATCCACCAGCCAACCGTACCCCCAGATTTGATGAAGACTGCGCAACCGCATGACGATGGGATGCTCCGGCGCAGCCTCAGCCTGCTCGCAGGTGTGGCCATGATGATCGGCGTGGGTTCTCTGTACGCCATCTCGGCCTGGAACGCGCAACTCAAGGTACTCCTGCACTCATCTCAAGCTGGCATCTCCACTGTGTCGTCCATGGCGCTGCTGGGCTCGTACCTGTCGTGGTTCCCAGGCGTCGTGTTCGACCGATTGGGGCCCTACAAGAGCGTTTTTATGGCCGGCATCGGACTCTTCTCGTTGCATCTGCTCATGTTTGCTGCCTTGACCTACTTCCCGGAGCACGTGACCCCACTGGCGTTTGGCTTGTGTCTGCTGCTGGTCGGCCAGCTCGGCGCCTTTTGCATCTTCTCGTCCATCGTGCCGAACGAGGGGCTCTTTGGCGAAGCCAATCGCGGAAAGATCATGGCATTGCTAACGTCTTCCTACAGCTGTGGTGGCGCTGTGTTCGCGTTCATTTATAACCGAGCATTCTATGGCGACGTGGCCGGCTACTTCCTCTTTACAGGATGCTACGTTCTGGTGATCGCAGGCTTTGCCTGGTGCGTGCTGTTCCGGAGCAAGCGACTACGGCGATCCAGCTCTGAGATCGTGGACGGCAACACTGCTGCTGTGGCAGTTGAAGATCCGAGCGATACGCCGACGTTCAGAACACTCGATATCACGGGCATTGCGTTGCTCTCAGATGCGCAATTCTGGCTGCTGTTCACCTCAGTGATGATCGTGATCGGCGCAGGGCTCTTCGTAATGTCCAACGTCTCGTTCATCGTCGAGGCGCTGGACGGACCCATGCATCAGGTGCCGGTCATGGTCGCACTCTTCTCGTTAAGCAATACGATTGGACGACTCGCAACCGGCGCGATCTCCGATCATGTGCTGCATCGATACCCTCGCGCGTACTTCAGCGCTGTGTCGGTAGTGCTCACTGCGCTGACCCAACTGGTATTCCTCACGATTCCGCCAGCGTATCTGCTACTTCCAGTGGTCATGGCTGGCGTGTCAGAGGGCGTAATGTTCGGCATCTTCCCTGTCATCATCCGTGAATCCTTCGGTCTTCACCATTACGGCAAGAACTATGGACTCATCAGTGTCGCCAACTGCATCGGGTATCCACTGCTGTACAGTCCGATCGGGTCGTACGTGTATCACCAAGCAGCAACAGTATCACCCACTGATGGTCTCGAGCGGTGCACTGGCTCGCAGTGCTTCCGACCTGTATTCCTGCTGGTCATTGGACTCTGCTGCCTGGCACTCGTGTGCTGCCTTCAGTTGGCTCGCATCCAGCTCCAGCGCCGACGTCACCGGTACCGCTCCATCCCGTGAGCACATCTCGGCCTCTGCCTCGAGCGACTGGCGTGTGGGATGGGGACGCGAGTTGTAGAATCGCAGGACGCGAATTAGAATTCCTGTACGTTGTCTATCCATCCATTCGATGGATAATGTCCAGTTAATGGTGACGCTTTTTAGAAACGTTTGTAAAACCGAACCCAGGCCAATATAATCATATGCTGTAGGCTTATTGAATCTCGCAGTTCTGTTTACATTCCCTTATACTTGTCTCATTGTGTTTGAAGCAGTATGCATATAGATCGAATATCAATTGACCCAGGTAGCTCCTCACGCATGAAGCGAAGCTGATGTCGGTGGAAGAGCAAGAAGAAGAAGAAAAAGTATGGAAAAGAAAAATCGGTGCCGCTTTTCCATCGCGTCCATGCGCTTTTCAAGACTGCCTGCTCTCTCTCTCCACGCGTCTCTCCTCTATTTTCAACCGCGCGACGCCTTGCGGCAGCAGTCAAAAGTGAGAAAGAGCGCACCCTCCGACTTAGCGTCTCGGCTGTACCGACCGCTGCATTTGAAAGAGCTGCGCCTTCCATGGCTCGGATACGCGCCAGCCGCTGGGCGTGCGCACTGGTCTTCCTGGCGACTGCTGTGCAGGTTCAAGCCATTAGTCTCGGTACGTTCGTTTCCCTCGTTGGGATGACAGACAGTTGACTGAAAGAGACCGTCTGTGTCTCCAGCCTACGCGGTTGACGGACTCACGACCTACTGCTGGGCTCTGAACGCCTCGGAAGACTCGGCTAGTGTGCTGGCGCAAGGACAGGGTCTTGAATGCCCGCTCTCGCTGCAGCTCACGCCAGCAAAGACCTCGTTCAATGTGAACGACAGCATCCCTCTTGTCTGGACAGTCTCGACCGCAGAGACCAACAACAGCGCGTTCAATGTGACCAGCGACAAGGCCTCCGTCTCGATCGAGAGCTCTACTGTTGAAGCATGCGAAGGCGACGCCTGCAATCCGTTCGCATCTTCTTCGTCGTCAAGCGGAAGTACGAGCTCCACCAGCAACCAGAGCGGGACTCTGAGCCTCACTCAAGGCAGTGTGACGCGCTTCACGTCTTCTAAATTGAAGTTCGCAAGCGCCGCTCAGTACACGCTCATGGCGCATGTGGTCATCGCAGGCCAGGGACCGACGCGGTACGACTTCATCGTGCTCACTTCTGTGACTGTGGAGAGCGAGACGTCCGTGGGCAGTAACGGCAATGAGTCTCCGTCAGAGTCTTCCATCGGATCGCTCTCCGTGACGCAATTCCTGGTCATGTGTGGGGCGCTGGTGTTTCTCATGGTCTGCGTGGCTGTCACACTCGTGCTCATCGTGCGACGGCGTCGGATCCAGCGGCTCAAGAGTGAACAAACTACCGAAACGTCGCCCGAGCGCGGCTCGGATCACCGCTTCTCGGACTGGAGCGAGCTGTACGCCACCAACGACACGCTGCCCAACTCCATCATGATCGACGACAGCAGCACCATCGCCATCCTGCGCGCCAGTCGTGCGTCTTCACCGTCGTCCACGCCGCGGTCGTTCTCCAGACATCGCACAGTGGCCGACTTCACGCGAGATATCGCGCTCTGGGACATGCGCGCTTCTGCGTCGCCGATTACGCCAGGCACAGACTCGTTCCTGTGCGCCATTCAGGATGCCAACCGATCGCCCGTGGACGGCTTCGTGCCGCTGGAGACCATGCTGGCACGGCCGCGACCGCCGCGGTCCACGCTGTCGGACTCGGAGGACGAGTCGGAGGTCGATGTCTGAGCTCCGCCATTTTGTATAGACCGAATCTCCTCCGCCTAATGTTATCCTGTTCCCATCCTGCATCTTCGGAAGAATCTTCTGCGGCCCATCTCTTTGCCCCTCTCTATTAATAGCCCTCTCGCCCTCTAGTACCGTACGGGCGTCACCCTCACGGTAGTTTGGGATTGATGTTGATTGGTCCTTTTCATCTGTTTCATGCTGTTTAATTGGCTGAAACCCGGTCGTCGTCCGACCGTTGCCGCAAGTGGCCCTCCCAGGTCGGGTCGCTGGGTGACTCGACTTCCTAAACTTTCGCGTGGGGCGCCAGTGGAGCCAATTGGCCCAGAGCAGCGAGATGGCGGACCTCAAGATGCGCAAGCAGCCCAAGAGCCCCCGCAAGCAGCCACAGGCGCACGCTCCCGTCGTGGCGGCCGCCGAAGCCGCCTCCAAGAAGGTGGTGGAGGCCTGCCGCGAGGCCGTGGCGGAGCTCGAGAGCTGGTCGCTCTGGGCGTACCGTGACCTCACGGGCGAGGAGTGGGACGCGCAGCCGGCCTGCTTCATCACGGACTACCTGCTGGCCGTGCAGTGCTTCGCGTTCGCATGCTACGTGGCTCTCTTTGGCGACGAGACCAACGGCAACATGGCCTGGTACATGATCTACTTTGTGGCGCTCGGTACGTCGGCGGCCTTCGGCGGCCTGCTGCACCACGTGGCCTATCAGGCGCTGCGCGAGGTGGCGTGGAAGAAGAAGACCGAGACGGCCCAGGTCTTTGGCGTGGACTTCCAGCGCAAGACCGTGGACCGGTTTATTGACATCTCGTGGCGCATCGTGCTCGGTTTCTCGATCCTCAACAACTTTGCGCTGCTTTCGCTCGCGCTGAGCCGATATTTAAGCGAGGCCTGGGCGTACAGCGTGATCTCCGTGGCGGCCTCGATCTACGCCGGCCTGGTGATCTGGGCCAGCATCAGCATGCACGTGCTGTTCTTGTTTGTGGGTTACATGCCGGCCATGATCTTCGGCGCCATCGCTAGTGTCACGGCCTTCGACTGGCAGTGGAGCCACCCGAGCAATGAGCTGCTGGTTTACGTGATCAAGCTGGCGAGCGGACTCGTGCAGGGCCTGATCGTGAGTCCCAGCAACGACAAGTTCAACCACAATGCGCTGTCGCACGTCATGCTCAGTGTGGCAGCCACCTTCATGCTGATCCACTACAAGCAGTAGATAGAGATCCACGAGAAACAACAGAAACAAGAGAAAGAAATCCCTACAGCTTGGTCCTCTGTGCGTCGTTCCGTTAGCCGGGCGTCGCTATTTATACCACGCGTTAGTGTTACGTTTGACCCTCGAGGATTGGACTGCTGGCCCATGCTGCTGTTTGGAGGCACTCTCGTGGGCGCCAAGCAAAGTTCTGGCAAGTCACAGCCGCAGATCAAGCCACAAACAGCTAGCGATGTGCTCACCCCACACACAGACGTGCTGCATCGCCTTACGAACCATGAGCTGCGGCTGCTTGAAGAGCTCGAGCGAACGCGCTCCCAGCTGCAAGCTGAATGGCGGCTGAAGGTCGCTGCCTTCGAGCGCGAGCAGGCGGCCAATGGTGGGCAGCAGCATGATCTGCAGACCGTGATGCATTCTAGAACAATGGAGCTGTCTCCAAACCAGAAGACCAAGGCGTATCTTGCGCACAAGCACAAGCTGCAACAGGAGACACTCATAGCCTCGCTGCCTCGACTGTCCAACAAGATGGACGTGCTGCCTGTACTCACGACACTAGGAGAGACTCCCTTTGAGATCGGTCTTGACGCGCAATCCAAGCAGCAGAGCCACATCCTGCCGATCTTCCGTCTCCCTATCGTGAACGTGAATGCCACGGCCACAGCCATGACTACCAAGCAGGTCGAGGCTTTGGAAGAAGATCGAGATCGAAAACAGGCCAGCGAGACACTCGGCCTCTCGCTCGAAGAGATCGATCGACTGGAAGAGCAGCTTGCTTGCAGTCGATCGAGCGATCCGGCACAATCGATCGGCCGGAACCAGTTGTCTCCAGGACGAGTGGAGCACAGGCTTCCAGGACTTTCAAAGCGCCAGATCACGAAATCACAGCGAAAGCCTGCTATTCTCACCAGCAGCAAGAGAAGCAAGAATGCGCGTCTGGAACGGTCTGACTCCTTGCGCAAGCAATTGGCCTCTGCATTGGGCAATGTGCAGCAGCTCACACGGCTAGTTCGTGACGACATCTACTTGGCCCAGCGGATCTGCCCAGCATCCGATCTGCGCACATCGGTGCGTGTTGCGAAGGAATCACTGGCAGCTTCACTAACTAACACGTGCCTGGTTGCGACAGCTCTGCTTCAAGCGGTGGGGACGAGACAAAGTGGAATCGATTTTCCGGCGCTTGCTGTTTAACCTGCAAGGCCTGGCGCTCGAGAAATGGCGGCAGGTCGTGAAGAACGAGAAGCAGCAGGAGAAACTGCAGGCGTATCTCATGTACAAAGGCTCCAAGAAGCTGGATGCGTTTCTACTCAACTGGTCGCAGCGCAAACTTCGTCAAGCGTGGACCAAGTGGTGGTCCGATGTCGTGCACATCAAGACACTAGAGCGTGCAGCGCTGGAGCTGGATGCCGTTCGGGTGCTGCAGCGAGCTTGGAGAGGCTACAGCGGGCGGTTGTTTGCGTCGCTGGTGAAGAAGCAAAAGCGATACACGGAACAAACGAATGCTGCTGTCAAGCTGCAGCGGTTGTTCCGAGGCAGCATCACGCGCAAGTTCTTCCGCATGAAGCGGTTGCATCAGCAGCGTGAGGTCGCGGCGATACGTATCCAGGCGCTGGCGAGGGGGTATATCGCACGGTGCCATGCCTTTGAGCTGAGAGAAGAGCAGAGAAGGCATCTCGCTGCAGCCAAGCTTCAAGCTCTCTTCAGGGGTAAGAAGGCTCGACAACACGTTACGACTCTGCGCAGAACCCAAAAGGTCTCGCGTGCTGCAACACTCATCCAACGCAGATATCGCGGTCGCCTGGGCCGAGCCCAATACATTCGACGCCGGATGGAAGTGTATCACAGTGCAGCGGCAGTCAAGATCCAGAAGATAGGACGTGGAAGACTCGCTCGCAATCACTACAAGACGCTGAAGGAGGAAGATCGGCTGCTCCGAGAGCTTCAGAACCACGCAGCGATTCAAATCCAAAAGATCTATCGCGGTCGCAGGTAGAGATTCATACGCGCTGCGCACTAGAATCTAGCTGACTGGACTGGACGCTGCTTTGCGTAGAGCTCGACTGGCGACGGAACTTAAGCTTCTGGCTCTGAAAGAGAAGAACCGCTGGCGAGCACGCGCAGCTATCAAGATACAGAAGGCAGTCCGTTGTCGACAGGCTAGACAACTTGTGGATCGGTTGCGCGCAGAGCATGTTGGTCGGTTGGTAGCTCTGGCTAGACTCTGGGTCGAGTGCTGGGACGACGATGCGTCTACGTGGTACTACTACAACCAAGAGGTGAGCACCACTTCGCGTATCGTTGTCAGCGGATGAAAACTCAGACGTGTAATGTAGACTGGCGACTCGATTGCAGCGCCACCTTCAACTGGATACGCGAAATCTGACGGGAATCTCGTTCTCCAGACTGGACAAGTCATTCCCGACCCACACGAAGGAGATCCGCCTATCTTCGGTGGACACCAGAGACAGGATCAGGAAGAGCACAAGACCGATGGGGCTGTTGGCGATACGACTCAAACCACTGAAGAGGACGAAGAGGACGAAGAGAAGCTCTGCGTCGAGTGCGAAGAAGAAGATGCTCGACGCAAGTGCGACCAGTGCGAAGACTACTTCTGCGGCGATTGCTATGACAAGCTGCACCACTCTGCAAAGCGTGGCAAGCACACATGGAAAGCCGTAGGTCCAATCCGCTGCATCGAGTGCGACAAGATGAAAGCCACGCGCTGGTGCTACGTCTGCCAGGACCCTTACTGCCTGGGCTGCTTCACAATCATTCATACCAAGGGCAACAAGGCCACGCACGACTGGACTGACATGGCAGCGTTCCGGAAGGCAAAGAAGCAGCAACAGATCGAAGAAGAGAATGCTCAGACGTACGCTGAGTTCATGCAGTCCACAGAGTACCAGTACGTGAACGAGCTCACTGTCGATGAAAGCGTGGCCAGCTCCAGTGGCCAAGAAGGCGACTGGGCTACTATGTTTGACGAAGCGTCTGGTCAATACTACTACTACAATCCAGACACAGGCGAATCCCGTTGGGCGTAATATAACGGCACTACATGACAAATAACTAGTTACTAGATCTCAACATCCCCATGGCCATAGAGCTCCGTATCCAACAGCTCTCGATGTCTCTCGTTCACGTCAGAGTCACGATCGTCAAACACGCGATTGGAAGCTGCCCAGTCGCCCTGGACGACGAAGCCTGCGTACGAGTCGGAAGACCCGACGGAATCCATAGAATCCGATGACACGTACGTCTTCTTCTTGTTACGTATTGCCTCCGTGTAGCCCGTGTCCACAATGTCTAGACTCATGTCCGAGTCCGGATAGATAAAGTCCACTGAGTTGTTGGTGCTCACGATCTTCTGCTCCGACTGCGAAGTGCCATGGCTTGCGCGAGGATGAAACGCGAAGCTTTCCGAGTCTTCAGAGACCGAACTCATGTCTCGATAGATCAGCGGCAAGCGATTGATCCGCTGCTGTGCTTCTGATCCTATTTGCGGTATGGACCTTCTTGGTGCGTGCAGCTTTGGTGTGCCCAACACGGCGATCTGTCCGAACACGCTGTCGTCATCGGATTCAATCTCATCGACCAGCTTGTTCTTGGGCGTGTTGCCGTCCATGGACGTGAACGTGGACTGGCCTGACGACATATCACACGAGCTGTTGCTCGGTGGCGGACGTCTCTTGTGTCGGATCCACAAGACCATGCCGACAGCGACCAGCACGATGGCGAGGATGCCGACAATCAGCACGACCGTTGAGGTACTGGAGAGCGAACTAGAGCCAGAGCTTCCGGGCGACATTGCAGCAGACGAAGAGCTGGTCTTAGAAGCTGCAGCGACAACTGTGAGGCGTTGGTAGACTGCAAAGTCGAACCGCTCGTTGTCGGTCGCGCCAGGCAGAATGATATGCGCCAGCACTGAGTACAGCCCAGGATCGTTGTACACGAGGTCGTCCGTGGATGTGAACACGATGTGGTTGCTGGTGAAGTTGCCCACCTGATTGGGCGTGTTGTCCACGAAGTTGGTGCCCAGACGAAATGGATCGCAGTTGGAGCCGAACTGGCACGAGTGGATGTTCGAGTGGATCACTTGCACCTTTGTGCGCGTGTTCTGGTCCGTCGTGGTGAACAGCGCCGTCTCGTTTAAAGCGTTGGCATTGCCCAAGAGCGCCGGATCTACTGTGACAGTCCACATGACTGGAAGGAATGCGCCGACAACGACCTCTGTCGTGTTCTGGAAGCTCAGCGTCATGGAGACCGCACAGCCTTCGCTTTGGCCCCCCAGCACGTCGTCTGTCCAATTCGCGATCTTGACTTCGAAGGACTGTGGGATCCGCCAGCAATACGTCGTCTTGCCATCATGCTCGTAGCCTGGAGGTGCCAATGGCTTTAGCAAGGAACTACAGCCAACCAACAGAGACCAAGGACTTACTGGACGCCAGGGCTTGCACGAGGTTGACATGGGCGATCATCAGCGTCAAGAGCAGAAGCAGCGCTCTCGGAAGCGCCATGCTGAAGGCAGAAATACAAATGAGCCTCTAGTCCTTTTTAACTGCGGCATCCACACCCAGTCGTGTCCTTCCCTCTCGCATGAGGAGGATGAGACCAATGGATGGATGCTCGAACGCTCCATCCAACGCAACGACATCAAGAAGAACACCAAAGCACCACAAACTCAGTACACTAAAATCCAATTTGCTCTCTTTTGGAGACTTGAAACACTGATATTGGATATTTATCCTTGTTATCGTTTGATTTACCAACTTTTGTGAAAAATCCACCGCTGATGATGTCGCGCTTCAAGGTGGGTACAGTTTACTGTGTAAGACACAATAATACGAGTCGAATCTGCACCTGCAGTATCTGTCGCGGACGGTACTGTTGCTTGCCGTTCTTTCCCATCTCCCCAAGAGAAAGCTTCTCTATCATGGCGACGGACGTCCAGGGTCTGGATGTGGTGCTGCGTGTGGAGCTGCTGGACGCCCAGCGCCAGCCGCTTTCGCTGTTCCATGACGCTGGCGTGAAAGTGGACGTGGCGGATGACTACGCAGTGCTCGTAGGTGTGAGACAGGCGTTGTATCTTGCGGAAAAGAGTGAGCGCGATGAAGTGATACCACCGAATGGGAATGCGGGCGATGCGCCTGCTGAAGCCACCACAGCGAATCTGGCTACAACGCCGGCGGTCCACCTGAGTGATGGCCATGAACTACAACTGGATGAGGACGAGATGGTTACAGACGTCAAGTGGATCGAGCATGACCACTTTTGCGCCAGCTATTCGTCTGGCACGATCCGCATTCTGAACCGCCAGGGCAAGCTGGTGTTTGAGCAGGTAAGACGCTTAGCACATGTGATGACGTAGTGGAGAGATGACAAGACTCACGTCTTTACCTGATTAGAAATTCCATACTACGGCAGTGACCAAATTGGATGTGAGTCGAAACGCGTCGACGACTGTTGCTGCTCGCCGCGTGGAAGTGCAACTGCCGGACGGATCTGCGTCCACAGATGGAGAGCTATGGGTGCTTTACGAGGATTCAACGCTCGCAATCATTCAAATTTCACAGCTTTTGGGTGGGAGTTCCACAGTCTTTGGTGCGTGTGTCTGACCATTCCGCTAGATTTGTCAATACGTCTAATTGTCCTGTTCCATTGATTTTCTAGGTCCTGCACAGGCAAACAAGTTCAGGAAATACGCACTTCGAGATCAGACGGACATTGTTGCTGCCGTTCCCTGTGGTCCAGCACGCCCCACGATCTTCCAATCGCACCCTCGCATTGGGGTTTACACGATTATCAGTGCTGGATCCAGTCCATTTGTATCGTTCTATCAGGCCGGGAACGACCAGAACTCGATCATTCATTTGGCTCATATTGCCACTGTCATGGCTACAAGAGCTGCAGGTGCGGTCTGGTCATTTGCCAAGAGCTGGGGCTGGAGCAACACTAGCAACGGTGATATATCGCCCGAAAACGCTGTTGCTGAAAATGCCTCGGGGTATTTGAGTCAAGCAGATACAGCCGCCAATGATTCGGCAGCCGAACATGTTGCAGCTCCTCTTGGAACGATTCGCTGGGTCGCAGAAGATAACCGTCGGCGCTGCCGCGTGCTTGTGTTGAGTCCGACCGGTCGATTGGCAGCTGTATCAGACACTCTTGGACGCATTATGTTGATTGATACCTCTCGGATGATGGTGATTCGAATGTGGAAAGGGTACCGCAATGCTCAGTGCGGGTGGATGCACGGGTCTGAAGGCGTCCGTCGACCCAAGGGATTGTACCTAGTTATTTATTCAGCACAACGAGGAATCGTTGAGGTCTGGCGAGCTCGGTATGGTCCACGAGTATACAGTTTTGCTGTGGGTGGCAACGCAACTTTGTTTACGCGATTTGATACAAGTGCCAAAAAGGCATCCTGCCTCGTGCTTACGGAGTCCAGCAGAGTTGGTGTGTCTGAGTTGATTGCCTTGCAGCCGAATGTGCCCAATGCGTCTATATTACTGAAGTATTTTACGCAAAACAAGCTCCAGGAAGAAAACTTTCTGCTGCATCAGATTATTGCGAGTTTACAAGCATTTGTCAAGAGGAAGAAAATCGATCGAGTTCACACGTTAGAACAGGATGCGATCGAGCCCTTGATGGATGACATGGCCACACTCTCTTCGTCAACAACAATTCAAGCTCTGCTTGAGGTCTTACTCAGTGCAGATATGATGTTTTTGAGCGCTGCTTTTCTTCTAAAGGCCTTGTCAAAGTTGCAAATGGTATGTATTGCCGTTAAGAAGAACTTTCGAGCATTAGACATCGTCTTACTTGTTATTGCGATTACAGGCACTACAAAATGGTATGTCTTCTCACACGCCGTCGGGAGCAGAGCTGTCACTTCTGTGGCGAATGCAGTGGCAACATCGCATTCTTTCAGCTTTTGTTGGTCTACAAACCGTAAGTTCGCGTGCTGCCATAATGACATGCAGGGGATGCCTAACTGTCTTCTGACACTGATCAGGAATTCAATCGATCCAAGCACGTACTCGCAACAAATAAAGACAAATTGGACAGCCTTCTTGAAAAGCAAGGGAATAAGCGAATAATTCCCTGGCTGGAACTTTTTCGTCGTGCTGGCTATAACATGGAAGACGGCACGTTTGAGCGCTCAAAGGAAATAGCCAACACGCTCACCGCTTTGGAATTTTTAGAATTCTTCTCGATGCCTTTCACTGATCCTGAAATTCCACGTCGTCGTGATATTTTGGCTCTGTACGATCAAGCGGAAAAGACTGAAGACTTTTTGCGTAGAGCGCTGATTGCTCTCAAGACTCCTGTTTTACGAAGGATTTCAAATGGTTCACAGCGGGCAGGCTTCTTGACGTTTCTGTTTACTCCGGTGCTCTCTAGCGTATTCGCCATTCAGGTAACGATTGCTTGCTTTTCTTACAAATGACTTTAAAAAATGCGACTTACAATACTTTACTTGTAATAGGAGCTGCAACAATTACACGCTTCAATATTCTTGACGCTTGAGACGCAAACATTTTTAGATTGGTACTTTTCGCTCCCCCTGCGTCTAGTACTTGCAATGCCACCTCCAAGCTTGTCGTCTTCGTTACAACGATGGCTCCAAACATATTTCGCGAGTCTTGATCTTGATAATGCTCTGGATTACGATGGATCGGAATCAAGTCCAAGAAACCGATTGACGCGGTGCCCAGAACCTCTTGGAGAAATTTTTGAAGCATGCTGGAAGTCGCCAAAACTCTTCCACGCTTTCGTCTTATGTGAGCATTGCGCCTGGGGAGAGAACGAGCATGCAAAGCAGCTTGAAGATTTAACACTCGGCAAATACGAAAATGCTGATGGTGGATTACGTTGGCGCGTCCTACAGAGTTGCCTTGCCAAAACCGTTCATTTGTCGCTGCGCTTGGGTCGAATGGGACGGCTTTCTGTGGAATCGGTTGAGAATGTCGACGATAGTTTGCGGAGTTTAGCCGTGATGCAACTGAATGACGCTCGCAATACTGGTGACAATGAATCAAGTTTAGCTGATACCCCAATGCATTCGGTACATGATGTCGATAGCTGGGTAGCTGCGATGGAACACTGCCGAAATGGAGCACAGATGAGAGATTGGTCGTCTGTGCTACACTGGTTTCCGCAGTTTGCTGATGAAGAAACTTTCCGGTGCTTTCGAGCCAGTGTATTATGCGCTGCATGGAACGCGGAGCGAGCCGACATGCATCAGCTTGATGATGCTCTGGTTGAAGTTGAATCTATCATATCGAGCAGCCTTCGAGCTTCGATAGCGGTGTACATCTGGGAAAAGTATATTCGTG
Organism: Elongisporangium prolatum; assembly: GCA_023335875.1. NCBI lineage: Eukaryota > Oomycota > Peronosporomycetes > Pythiales > Pythiaceae > Elongisporangium > Elongisporangium prolatum. The sequence goes on along the minus strand of JAADVW010000128.1, from coordinate 31,563 downwards.
TGCATGTCGTTACACTCGTGAGCTTTTGGGAAGAAAGCGCACTCGGACGAAAGCCCCAACGTGGTTTGCAGCCAAAGATTGCTCGGCGATTTTTCCGTATTATCAAACGACTGCTGGTCATCCTTACGGCCGCCGTTAAAGCTCGATACGTTCAGAAGCAAAACGAAAAATCTGAGCATAGCTACCTCAGCGACGCAAGCGAACAGGACGACGAGGAACTAGAAGATGAGCATGCTCGTGCACTTGGATCGAGTATCGAGAACGAAAACGACGAGCCTGGAATCTCGGAGTTTAAAGTGGCTTTCTTGACACAAAGAAAACAGTGGAAGTGCCCTGTCAAGAATCTCCAACCGACCTTCGAATCAAAGTGGCCACCTTCTTTTGCAGCATCAACGCTGATGCATTCATTGACTGAGTACAACCTCGATATGGTGTCTCGACTTCAGATAGCGGATCATTTAAGTTTGATTCTATTGTTGGATTCATTCGCAGCTACAAGTGTCACGCCGGTGTCCATAGTGAAGCTGTTTTCCAACAAAGGGAAGCATTTGTGTCGCCCTGACAGTTTTGTCGCGGTGGAATCGCTTGAGGAGCCAACCTCTAAAGAGAAACGAGCTCTTGAGACAGAGAGAATGCAGTTCCTTCGGCAGTTGCTAGCACATGACGACACGTTAGGCTTTGCTTTGGCAGAGGCGTTTGAAGTGGAACTTGAATTGGTCCGAGAAGAGCATGTTCTGTGCCTGTATGAAGCTGGGAGAGACGAATACGCGGACGCATCCATTGAAAAAATGAAGCACCCTGAGCGACTGGTTCTCAAGCTTGGATCGATTGCGCGCGCTCGGTTGGCATTGATCTTACGGCGCATGAAGGCCGAGCCAGAGTATGCGATGCTGATGAGCGTGTTGCCTGCAGACGTTTTCGCGTGGGTGGTAAATGATAAAATGCCACCACTCATTGCGGATTCGCAAGTGGATAAGCTGGATCACACTCCGTCGCTTACTGCCACACACATGCTGCTGCTCAAGTGTTTATCGCTAATGCCTCCGACGGGTGTAGAATTTACGAAGATTACGGAAATGTCGGTGCTCGTGAAGGATGTGATCAGTCAGGTCAAGCAGGCACGGAGTAAATCATAAATTATTGAGCAGTGTGTGACTGGGAAAGAATTCAGAGCCGATAAATTCCATCTTAGCGACCACTAATAGAGTAAAATACGGTATGGTCTTGTACTAACCGATAATTTCAACCAATTAGAATAGGTAAAATGCCATCATTACAGCCAATCAACCGACTTTATTTCGTCCAGCTCCCATTTGCAGGTCTGCAGGAGGAAGGATGACGACGGCGCACAGACCGACATGGCATGCGGCCGTGGGCCAGAAGAACGAGGGCGGCTGGCAAGCAGGAGGTGCGTATCGCAGATCTGTTTCTGTAGGTACTGTCGAGTCGGCGAGTCTCGTACTAACAGTGCCTCTGATTGGGGCGAAACCACAGGCCAACTCTCGTACCAGTTCTCCGCACGTGATCTGCCTGGCCACACCAAGCTCAAGACCCGGTACGTCTCCATCTATCGGCTGTGTATCTGTGGCTATACATGCTGATGAGATGTATGGCTTACTGGTGCAGCCAAATCGGCCAGGGAACGGCTGATGAAGTCGAGTTCCGCAATCTGCGAGCGGAATTGGAAGGCAAGGAAGCCAAGTACGCACTGGAGAAGGGCCAGATCAAGAACTCTGCCCAAGGTATGAGCTCTAGCAACCGATACGATTACAGCTTTGGCCACAGACTCACGTTGCTCCGCTGTGCTAGCTAAACTGAGACGTCTGGAGGAGAACAAGAAGCTGTTGCTGCTGGGCGACGCTGAAACCGATGCGAGGGAATCGAAACTAAAGAGCGTCGCTAGTAAATACGATGATGCAGATGACGCTAACGACTCTGACGAGTCCAGTGATTCCGACAGCGACAGGTGCGCCTCCGTCGCTTTGCTAGAGGCGCCTGCGTGATCAGATGTTGATGTTAGCTCTGTGGTGATTAGTGACGATGAAGACGAAGAGGCCGAGCTCATGCGAGAGCTAGAGAAGATCAAGCAGGAGCGAGAAGAAGAGCGGCTCCGCAAGGAACAGGAAGCGCAGCAGGCCTCGGAACAGCAGGCGCGCGAGGAAATTCTGCTGGGCAACCCGCTTACGCAGCAGCAGAACTCTGCCAGCGCCAAGATGAAGCGGCGGTGGAACGACGATGTGGTCTTCAAGAACCAGTCACGCAACGAGCCCGAAGTCAAGCGTCGCTTCATCAACGACACCATTCGCAATGACTTCCACCGCCGCTTCTTGAACAAGTACATTCAGTAAAACAGCCAGATTTGCCGTGTTGGTCCATGGAATGTACTTATATAATTGCATACGGTCTCCCTTGTTCTCGCTTTCTCTTGATAGCACGTCTAACTAACGCACTTTGACGATGACACCGCCCACGAACTTGTGCACAAACACGTCTTCTCCATTGGCGTTGGTCTGTTGGCTCTTGACGTACTCGCCGTCTTGCTGCAGACCGCTGGGGAACTTGAACATGCACGTGCCGATAGGATTGCCGCCTTCAAAGCGACCCACGTACGCTCCGCCGTCCTTGAACATCCACTTGCCGTCCGTGATGGTGTTCTCGGCCCAGTTGCCCACCAACAGGCTCTTGTCGGCTGCGAACTCGTACGTGCCTTTGCCAAAGCGGATGCCGTTCTCGAACTTGCCACTGAAGATGTCGCCGTTGGCGTAGATGTAGGATCCGTCGCCGTGCATCAGCTCGTTCTTCCACTCGCCGTGGTACGTGTCGCCATTGGGAAAGACCATCTTGCCCAGTCCTGTCTTGATGCCGTTGACGTAATTGCCGTCGTAAGACGCGATGACTTTGACTATGGAAGATATAAAACAGGCGCCGATATCAGAGCAAAACAAGACAAGAAAGTGTCTCACAGCCACCTACGCTCATCATCTTCGCCCTTTTGTCGCCAGGTGTACTTGCCCTGACCTTGCTTGAGTTGATCCGCTCCGATCGTGCCTTCGAAGGAGTCGCCATTCGGATACGTGATCTTGACGTCGCCTTCTCGCTTCAGGAACTTGCACTCTTCGGGACGGTCGTCCACATACTCTACTACGTACTCCTGTCATCAGCCACACCGTCAGTCTCCTGCCTTAGGCCACACAGCAGCACAAACAGACGCACCGCTTCCTCGCTCATTACTCTTTGCTCCAAATGAGCTGCTTGCACGAAAGGTCACGATTCTGAATTTCAGCCAATCACAATAGTACAATCATTGCCATTGGCTAAAAATGAGCTAATTTCAACTCTCCCGAACACTGGACGCTCCAAAGGACCTTTCCCCCCACTCACTCGAGGGCGTTGGGACCGAAGACGGAAAATGGGTCGTCGCTCCGTGTCGCACTCGCGCTCGCGCGGCCGCCGTCCGGACGCAGGCCGCAGCCGTAGCAGCCCCAGCCGCAGTGCTCCGAGAGGTCGGTCGCGTGCGTCTTCGCCTCCTCCAAGCCGCCGCGGCGGACGCTCGGACTCGCGCAGAGGGCGTAGTGCCAGTCGCAGCTCTTCGCGGTCGTCCCGCTCCTCGGCTTCATCGTGGTCCCGCTCGTCGTCGAGAGACTCACGCAGATCGTACAGTCGACACAACAGCAGAGCACGCAGTCGCAGCCGCTCGCAGCAGAGAAGACGTGCACCTTCGCGCGATCGCAGTGCAGGACGTCGCCGAGAGCGCACGCCGCCGAGAATGCAGGTGAAAGTAGAGCCTCGCTCTCGTGACGAGCGACGACCTGCTTCGATTGGCCGCAGCGTGCGCAAGCGCGAAAGATCCGCAAGCAGCGGTAATGAGCGTCCATCGAAGCAGACAGCGCAGGCCGAGCGAAAGGAGCGCCAAGATACGCTGCGTGAGAGCTCTCCAGTGCGCAAACAGGTCTCGCCGCGAAAGGAGGCCGCACCTGTGCAAGTTGAATCCAGCGATAGCCCGAAGCGCGAGTTAAAGAGCACGCCGCCGCGTGAAGTTACTCGCAGCCGCTCTCCGAGCGAGCAGAAGACGCCGCCCCGCAAGTCGCGGCAGCGGTCGGCAAGCAACGAGCGAACTCCGTCTCGACGCGAACGCAAGAAGAGCTCACGCAGCACAGAAAAGCAAGCATCGCGATCCAAGAGCTCAAGTAGAACTCCTCCTCGTGAAAGACGTCTACGGTCTCGCAGTGCTGAGAACACGCCGCCTCGGGAGGCAAGCCGCCGATCTCCCAGTGGCAAGAAGACTCCTCCGCGTGAGTCTCGTCGACGTTCCTCAAGTACCGAGAAGACGCCGCCTCGAGAAGCCAAGCGAGCCGTAAGCGCGGAGAAGACTCCACCTCCAAGGATCAAGCGCGAGAGCAAGCGATCGCCGAGTAGCGGACCGCAGACGCCACCACGGAAGTCGGTCACGAAGAAAGAGCGAAGACGCGAGCGGAAACGCAGAGCCAGCATTAGCAGCAGTGAGAGCAGCAGTGGCAGCAGTAGTGACGAGTCCACACCGCCTCGACGCAGTCGGAAGAAAGAGCGCGAGCCCAAGCGGGAGCGGGCAGAGAAGGCGGAAGACGTCAACTCAGCTGAGGTCAAGAAAGAAGAAGCTCCAGTGGCGCTTCGTGCGAACATCTTCACTGCGGACGGCAAAAGCGGCCGCACTGGTGGTGTGTACATCCCTCCGTTCAAACTGGCCCAGATGCGCAGAAACGACGAGAATCCGAACTCAGCCGAAGCCCAGCGACGCACGTGGGACGCGTTGCGCAAGAGTCTCAACGGCCTGATCAACAAGGTGAACGTCTCCAACATCAGCAACATCATCCCAGAGCTGTTCCAGGAGAATCTGGTGCGTGGTCGCGGTCTCTTGGCTCGCTCCATCATGAAGGCTCAGCTCGCATCGCCTGGTTTCACGCACATTTACGCTGCTCTTGTTGCCGTGATCAACACGAAGATGCCTGAGAACGGTGAGCTTATTGTGAAGCGAGTGATCTACCGTTTTCGCCGCTCGTTCAAGCGTGGAGACAAGGTCGTGGCTATTGCACTTGTGCGATTCATCGCTCATCTGGTGAATCAACAAGTTGTGCATGAACTGGTGGCGCTTGAAGTACTGACGCTTCTGCTTGCCAACCCCACGGATGACTCTGTCGAAGTGGCAGTCAACTTTACAAAGGAATGCGGACAGATCCTGAACGAACTCTGCCCAGAAGGTCTGCGCGCCATCTTCGAACGCTTCCGTGGCATTCTCCACGAAGGAGAGATCGACAAGCGAGTGCAGTACACGATCGAAGGTCTGTTCGCGATCCGCAAGGGCGGGTTTGTCGACTATCCGGCCGTACATGAACAACTGGACTTGGTGGAATCTGGCGATCAGATCGTGCATGAGAACACTCTGGAAGAAGCCATCGACTGCGAAGACAAGCTCGATGTGTTCCGCTTTGATCCAGAGTACGAAGAGAACGAGAAGCGATGGACTGCGATCAAGAAGGAGATTTTGGGTGAGTCAGACTCGGATTCGGATGGCTGTGGATCTAGTGGAAGCGACGCCGGAAGCTCTGATGAAGAAGAGCCCACACAAATTGTCAACAACAACGCTGCGCCGATTCAGGACTACACGGAGCAGGACCTGGTGAACTTGCGTCGTACGATCTATCTCACGATCATGTCCAGTATCAGTCACGAAGAGTGCGCGCACAAGCTGATGAAGCTGAACATTCGACCTGGCCAAGAGAAGGAGGTATGCTCTATGCTGATCGAATGTTGCAGCCAGGAGCGCACGTATTTGCGGTACTACGGTCTACTGGGTCAGCGCTTTTGCCTAATCAAGCGGGAGTTTCAGGATTCTTTTGATGAGTGCTTTGCGGAGCAATACTCGCTGATCCATCGCCTCGAGACGAACAAACTGCGCAATGTAGCCAAGTTCTTTGCGCATTTGCTGTTCACTGATGCACTCCCGTGGACCGTTTTTGAGTACGTGCGTCTGAATGAAGAAGACACGACCTCTTCCAGCCGCATCTTCATCAAGATCCTGTGTCAGGAGCTGTCGGAGCACTTGGGTCTCAAGAAGCTCAAGGAACGATTCTTTGACCCGATTATGCAAGAAACCTTTGGCGGCATGTTCCCCCGAGATAACCCACGCAACACACGCTTCGCCATCAATTTCTTCACGTCTATTGGTCTGGGTGGCATCACAACGGAGCTGCGTGAGTACTTGAAGAACGCACCGAAGATGATCATGGCTCAGGCAGCTGCCAAACCCGAGAGTGACAGCGACAGTGACAGTAGCAGCGATAGCAGTTCCTCCAGCAGTAGCAATAGCAGCTCGAGCTCCGATTCGGACTCGAGCGACAGCAGCAGCGACAGTTCTTCGGGCTCGGACTCGGACTGAGAAATGTAGAGAAGACGATAATGGATGCCTAATAAACTAACGCCAAGCTCTATGGTGCTTGGATCGGCAGGACAAACCTTTGTTGTCTACTTCTGTCATCCGCTCTAGACGTTCAGAAAGGCAGACGTGGTAATGAAACCTTAGCTGTCGACACGAGTCTATCGGTAACCGTGACTTTGGATGCAGATCCACTCGCGTGGCGAATTGTGGCTCACGACGCAACAGGCTTGGTGTTGCCCTATTTTTGTAAAATAGTCAAAATGCCCCCTCGTGGCCCTTTACTGTACAAACGAGATCCGGGCGAGTGCTGGAAAAGCTGGCTCATGAAGCGCGTGTTCCTGGGTGTGCTGGCTGCTGCTGTGTCTGTCTGTCGCGTCCGCTGAGCTCATGTGCGTCTCTCTATATATATTTCTGCTGCTGCAGACGTGTCCATTGGCGGCTCTCGCGTCGGTCGCATCCGCATCAAACTCTTCGATGGCTTGCCCAAGACGACCGAGAACTTCCGGTGCGCTTGTTCGTTCCGTGGCAGCTTGCGCGTCTGTGGCTGATGCAGCCTCTTGTGCAGATCGCTGTGTACAGGGGAGCGCGGATTAGGCAGGGCCACGGGCAAGCCGCTGCACTACAAGGGCACGAGGTTCCATCGCGTGATCAAGGGCTTTATGTTGCAGGCAGGCGACTTTTCCAAGCACGACGGCACAGGCGGAGAGTCCATCTACGGCGAACGGTATGTGATGTCTGTGCGTCCCCAGTGATCCACTGACCTACAGACCAATTGATCTGCGCTCAATAGCTTTGCAGACGAGAGCTTCCGCTACCGCCACTCTAAAGCCGGTCTGCTGTCCATGGCCAATGCGGGGCCCAACACGAATGGCAGCCAGTTCTTCATCACGACCGTGCCCACGCCACATCTAGACGGCAAGCACGTGGTCTTTGGCGAGGTGGAGGCCGGCATGGATGTCGTGCGCCAGATCGAGCGCGTGGAGACCGTTCAGCGCGACCGGCCGGCGTCCATGCAGGCTGTGGTCATTGAGGACTGCGGAGAGATCACGAGCGACGATGACAGCGACTCGTCAAGTTCGTCCGATTCCAGCTCCGACGAAGAATCGCGGGCCCGCAGAAGAGCCAGGAAGAAGGCCAAGAAGAAGGAGAAGAAAGTCAAGCGCAAGGCCAAGAAGGAAGCCAAGAGAGATGCCAAGAAGCGACGACGTCGACAGTCAAATGACCAAAGAGATACACAAGAGCACGAAACGCGTGAGGCGAAGCGCGAGAGAAAGGGATCGGAGGATCGGCTCTCGTTACGCGCTCGTTCCTCGTCGCGGTCTCCAAGACGCGAAGTGCGAAGTCGCAAGGAAGCTTCCGCTGGCGCAAACAGAGATCGATCACGTCAGCGAGAGCCATCCAGACGAAGCGTTAGTCATCAGAGAGGTCATCAGCACTCGCCTTCTCCTCGTGGTCGAGAGCGCAAGCGCAATGATGCAAAGTACGAGGAGCCAGTCAACGCACGCTATCATAGCAGCAAGCACAGCGACAGGAACGCACGACGCGATCGATCGCTTTCCGACCCGTATTCTCCTGTCAGAAAGCATGGCGGTGAGCGTCCACGACGCCATTCTCCCAGTCCAAGACGAGACAGATCGAGAGATTCTGCGTCGCCTGTGCCCACGCGAGAGCACCGCGATCTCAGACAGACGGAAGAGGTTCGACACCGACGCTCTCCAATCCAACGCCGAACGAGTTCGAAGCAGCACCGAAGCCCAAGTCCGAGCCAAGAACAACGGCGTAAACGGAATTCCGCCGAGCAAACATTTCGTGACCGCAGTCGCAGTGGAGACCGACGCTTTGCACCTCTGTACCAATCAGGACAGACTTTAAACCGCTCTGTGCCTCGGTCAAGCCATTACGACAGCAGACGTCGCGCTTCTCCACACAGATCGCATTCGTAGGGCTCACAAAGGGCTGCTTCTGTTCTTTCCCCAGAAGTGATATATCATGTGTGCCGATGGTACATTGTACCACTACTACATGATTTTCAGCCAATGAGGTGACGTTATTGGTTTGGTTGGTGCTGGGTCCAAAAGACAGACCAAGCGACGTCAGGTGATCATCCGACGATGACGGCCTTGAGCAACAGCCACAAGAAGCGCCAGCGGCCGCAGGAGCCCAAGGAGGCTGAGCCCAAGGCAGAGACCTCCGAGTCTTCGTCCGATTCCTCCGAGAGTGAGTCGGAGGACGACGACGAGACGGAGAACGCGCTTTTCCGACCAGTCGCAAAGAGCGACGAGGAATCCGAATCGTCCGAGTCAGAGGATGAGGAAGAGCAGGTGAAGCACTTGCCCAAGAAGCAGGAGGCCCCGGTCAAGAAGATAGCAGCCAAGCCTGAGCCCACGGAGGAAGACGCGAATCTGCAGGCCGAGATTGCCAAGAAGACCGAGGCCACGGTCTATGTGGAGGGCATCCCGTACAAGGCCGATGAGGGCGACCTCGTGAGCCACTTCTCGTCCTGCGGTGCGGTCAAGGAGGTGCGCATGCCACGCTACCAGGACTCTGGCAAGCCCCGCGGCTACGCGCACGTGGTGTTTGACTCTGCGAGCTCGATCCCCAAGGCGCTTGAGCTGGACGGCAAGTACCTCTTCGGCCGCTACCTGACTGTGCGTGTGGCCGAGACTCCGCGTACTGTAGAGCTGGCTTTGAAGGAGAAGGCCTCGGTCAAGAAAGCTGTCAAGGGCTGTCGCACAGTCTACATCAAGCAGTTACCGTATGACGTGGAGGAGTCCACGATCCGCGCAGCTCTGGAAAGCTGTGGCACAATCACGAGCGTGCGTCTGCCAGTGTGGAACCACACCAAGAAGCTCAAGGGCTTTGGCTACGTGGAGTTTTCCACGGAGGGTGAGGCCATGGTCGCCGCCAAGCGCAGCGGCATGAAGGTCGGCGGCCGCATGGTGCTGATTAACCTGGACGTGGCGGGCAGTGGCCCCAAGGCCAGCTTCCGCCAACTCGACGGCCAGTATTGGAACAAGGGCGAGGAGGCTAAGAAGTCGCTCGCCAAGAAGCAGGCTGAGAAGCAGCAGCGCAAAGGCGGCAGTGCTAAGAAGCAGAAGAGATAAAGCGTAAAACATCATTGCATAAGTTATCTGGCTTGAATTGACAGCGAATGACGTCCTTTTCAAGCCATCCGACGGAATCCAATGCCATCAACTTCGACTACAGCGCTTGTGTCTTCTTCATGCAGGCTCCACGTGGCTCCAGTGAGTAGTGCGACCATGTCCAGAGCAGTCTCGAGATGGTGAGAGGAACGATCGGCCTTGCAGGGCACGCGCAAGCGAGATACACCGCCAGCCAACGCCATGTACACGATAGCGTTGTCTGCGAGATGCTCGTCCACGCAGACGCCCTGCACGACGTAGTGCGCAAGAGTGGCTGCAATCTTGCTGGCCATGAAATCGGCTGTGTCTCGCCCAGTCCGGTCCACAGAGATCAAACCGCCAGTGCTGGTTTCCAGCAACGCCATCACAGAGACCACGGGCTTGTCCGGAACCTCTTTGTTCTTCTGCTGCTTCTGGCGTCCGCGGCGTGCGAATGGATGTCTCTTGGCTGCGACAGCAGCTGCCTCGACTGCGATCTCCCAGTCGAAGTGGATGTCAGAGCTGGATCCATGGAGCAATTGCGCCTTGAAAGCCTTCTTGAGAGCGTTTGTGAACTGCTGGCCGGTGACATCGTCTGCATTTGGGCCGTAGATTGTGACGCGAGTAAACATGCGAACGATCTCTCGCGAAGCCACAGTCATGTCCACAGGCGTCAGGACGGACATCATGGGCGCTACCTGGACCTGGATCTCTCCTCCTCCGCCTGGGAAGAAGCCCCGCGAAGTAATTGAGAGCTCTGAACTCACACCGAAGCGAGACAGAAGCGTGCGCAGTGGGATCTGCATGAAGTCCACAGTGGGACTGAAGCCCACGTGGGTTCCACCACGCAGCACTAGCGAGCATGGTTGTTCACTGAAGAGCAGAGCTGGCAACGCGCCCTGTAGCATGAGCGAGACACTGCCTCCAGTAGCAGAGTCGGCAGAGAACTCTCCTCCTGGCAGGATGCCTCTCGCGCCATCAAACTTGACCTGGGTCGAATGCAGCTGCGCTCCTTCCAAAGCTCCCCCGCCAGAGACGTCGCGCGTGAGCTGCAGCGTGCACAGGTGCTGGCTTCGAAGGCCTGCGACCTGTCGGTTCTTGCGGATCGAGTGGATGCGAACACTTCGTTTCAGAAGCGCAGCTAAGGCGACAGAGATGCGAACCATTTGGCCTCCACCCTCACCGCTCCCACCATCAAGAACGACTGTGGCTGGATCATCCAAACTGATCTCAGATCTCTTGGTCGGCTCGCTCTGCTGAGCATGCGAACGTGGCGGCTTGTGCTCCACTGCATCTCCTCTCAGCGCCAGCTTCTTGTCCAGACCAAAGAACCTCTTGGCATTCGCAGTCGTCATGGCCGCGACTTGCTGAGGTTCCAGTCGATAGCAGCTCGCCAGGGTCTCCACCACTGCGCACAGATCCTTGGGCTCACAACGCGACTTGCCGTTGCTCTTGTATGGATACATGAAGGGCGCGTCAGTCTCGATCAGCAGCTTGTCTGTTGGGATCTTGGAGGCCATGGAGCGAACTTTGAATCCCCGCGCGTCCATGCAGACAAAGCCCGTTAGCCCAATGTAAAAGCCCATGGCTAGATACGCCAGCATCTCTCGCTCCGTGCCCGTGAAGCAGTGCACCACGACCGGAGGCAGCATACCGGCGTCTAGGAACGGCTTGAGCACGCGCACAAAAGCCTCGTGCGCCTCTCGCTCGTGAAGGAACAGTGGCATCTGCAGCTCACATGCCAGCTCCACTTGCGCTTTGAACACGCGCTCTTGCATGTCGCGTGGTGAGAAGTCCCGGTTAAAGTCCAATCCGCACTCGCCCACGGCCACGACCACGCCCGGATGGCGTTGGACCAGCTCTCGCATCTCACGCACAGTCGATCCGTCCTCTTGGAAGTCCTTGGTGTCATGTGGATGCACGCCCACGGTCGTAAACAGCGTCACGGGCGATTGCGGCTGTCGCTGTTGCATCAACTGCAGCGCATCTCGACTGGCGCGCATGCTGGTGCCTGTGATCAGCACAGCCTCCACTCCAGCAGCGTGCGCGCGTCGCAGCACCTGCGGCAGGTCCTTGCGGAAGCGGCCGTTCGTGAGGTTGGCGCCAATGTCGATCATATTTCGAATGTGGAAATGTGGAGCTTCAGCATCTTTAAGATTACCATCATTCACGCGAAGTTTACCATCATTCACCATCGAAAAGACCAGCACTCACACGACCGGAATCCAGGAAGGAAGGAAGGAATATGGAGCAGCCTATGGTGAAGACTGGCTTCGAGTGGGAGATCCCTGTCGTGGCCAGCGAGATCGCAGCGGCATTGGCGCTGGCGCTATGGCTCATGCAGCGCAGAAGCCGCCGCGCGCGAGATCTGGTGGTGTTGCGCGATTCGTCCACGCATGGCGCGCAGCGTGGCGTCCAGCCGCTTCTGCAGCCGCGCGGATACGCGTCGCTCACGTTTCTGCTCTACTACCGGCTGCTTGTGGCTGTCTTCTACGCCTGTCTGCAGTGCTACGACGTCTACCGTACGCGTGCGCGATGCATGGCCTTCTACACATCGTGGAACTTCATCGCGCAGGGCGTGTACTTCGCACTGGCCTTCGTCAAGACGCGGCGTCTGGACAAACAGCAGCAGATCCGCTCTCTCGCGACTGGCGCCAGAACCAGAGAAGACGACATCGAGACCGCTCTGTTGGGCGACAATCTCAGCGTTCGACGTGCCAGCTCGCATGCAGACCGCAACGCCAACGACTGGATCAGCCTCGAGCTGCTGTTGGATGTGTGTCTCGCCACGTCGCTACTGATCAGCTTCGTCGTTTGGACCATTCTTTACCCTTACGCAGTCAAGATCCACCATCCAGAGGCCATTCTCAACGGCGTGAGCTACTGTCAGCATGGTATCAACGTGCTGCTGCTCCAGATCGACTTCTTCTGCACACAGCACCGCGTGTCTCTCGAGGCAGTACCGCTCATCATAGCATGGCCCTCGGTCTACGCGTTGTTCGCGTGGCTTCTCCACGGAACTATCGCCAAGGGCTTCTGGCCGTACCCATTCCTCGAAGTGAACACACCCTGGGCACCGTTCTGGTACGGAGGTATCCTAGTAGCGCATCTGCTGTTCTTTGGCTTCGTCTGGCTGGTATCACGCGTCAAGCAACGACAGCAGGACCAAAGCTGACTCCAGTCCCACCACGATAGCGAAGAATTAACGCAACACATTGCCAATATGCAGCAATCTCTTCAGTTAGAAACAGCTATTTGGTGATCGTTCGCTATGTTAATGAGATTCCTTTGTGGTCAAGAGTATTCTTCACTGCTTCTCCATACGAGAAGCTATCTGAGCGATCTGGTGAGATTGAGTCTTCGGGGGTTGGAAATCGTCTTTAACAACCACGTACCTCACATGTGGAAGGCTCGGAGCTCAGCAGAACGCAAACCTTTCAAGCTGGCCCAAACGCAATTATAAAACGTGATAATTTACACACTTACACGAGTCTCCTGATCAAAACTGGATTGTTTCATCGTCGGATCATGACCTCAATGAGCTCTCCGCCTTCTAGATCGTAAAACTATAGCCAGGAGATTCCGTCAGCTCACAGTTCAAAGGACAACCCCATGCCATCGGATGCTCACCTTTAGTGTCTGCTTCAACGCCATCGCTTCTCCGTCGATGCGAAGAGAGATTTTCGAAGCAGGTTTTTCCTTCTGAGTAGCTACTTTGCTCACGAGAGACTCGACCGTAGCATTCTGAGTACACGAGCAACAAGCGGTTAGCCTTCAACACAGAGCTAGGAAATCAGAGACAAGATCACGCACCGGAAGAACATGAAAATTGTCGGATGTTCCGTCCTCATATCGCAAACGCAGTTCCATGGCCGATGGATCCACGTAGTTTACAATCTCGACAGTGACTTCGTCGTTGTCTAAAAGTCCCTGCGCCCCAATACTCTGGTCGAGATCCACGTCTTCTCCGAGCACGCGTAGGATAACTTTCACGGGTTCTGCGAGGTTGTGTTTCTTGCAGAAACTAGCGCGAAGCTTCTCAAACGTCGCCATCTGCCCACAAACACAGATTTTCGGCATGAGCATGGGAAGAAGTATCGTAAGCATAGCTTTTTCAAGAGCCATCGCACCTCGTCGATCTTGAATACCTCTGGTCGTTTGTCCTGCACGACCAGACGCAGGCGCACAAAGTGCGTCTTCTGGGGCGGAGCCGTCTGTTGCGCGAAATCCACCTTCGCGTCAATGAGATCTCCCGACTCGAGGTCAAACTGCTTGGGCGTTCGAGTCGTGGACAGAGCCTCGCCGTCGAGCGACATCTGCACTGCTGCACGGGGCACACTCTGCTGCGTGCAGAAGGCCGTATACAGCACTTCAAAGGTTTCGTTCTGCTTGGACAGACGGGAATCAGCCAGATAAGCTTCAGCAAGACTATCATCGCATCTCGTACCATGTGCATCGAGACTTCTTCGATGGCGTCGCTACTGCCGTTGGAGCGAATACGGAGTGTGATCCGCTCGCCCTTTTCCGCCTCGGGTGTCTTCGGAGCTTGCGCAGGAGTAGCTGATGAGTGAAGCTCGTCGTCATCTTCATCTGAGCACAGCGATATGATGTCGTCTGCGATCTGCTGCTGCACTAACGACGTTTTACTGGAGGGCAAGCGTTAAAGCCGCAATGACATACCATCCGTCATAGAGTGGACGGGCTGTACCTCATGATGGCGCGCGTCTGGTTCAGCAGCGAGTCTTTAGCAATGCGTTCACGGATCTCCTTGTCCATACGATTCTGACGAAGTCTCTCTGCCATGCGCTCTGACTCGGTAAAAACCTCCTCGTCATCGTCCAGTATGACTATCGGCAGCACAAAGCGTCAGTCACGAACCCCCATAGCATGATCACCACAGCCACGCACCAACATCCGGCTGTGCTGTCGACGCAGCCTTGGATCCGCTAACAACTGAAGCACGCGTCGCAGCGCCGCGCGCTTTCTTCTTCAGTGGAGAAGACATGGGCGAGAAATCTCGGTCTGAATCCGAATCGGACAGCGTCACTTTCAGACGCACATTGAGCGAGAACAAGAGCCAATCAGCAACCCAGAGTCATATCAACATGTAGCTATAAGCTATAGCTCTTACGTACCGTAGATCTGGCGCTTCTGATTGCGCTTGAGAGCGCTATAGAGCTGCACGCGCTCTCCGTCCTCATCAGAGCTCATGGCCGCAGGTCTCGTTTCGCGCTCAGGTCAAGTTGTCAATCAAACCAACCGCAATTCAGATCAATCAAACCAACGTCTCATTGATTCGATTGCTTTCATGTTGTACCTTTTCCAGTGGTACAATTTCTCATGAGCAGCATCAAGCGGTGGCCCAAGCGGCTGCAGAACTGGGCCAAGCGCGAGGACGTGCGCTTCTCCTTCAAGTGCACGCAATGCGGCCAGTGCTGCACGGGCAAGGGAGGCCAGGTGCGCGTGAACGAGGCTGAAGCGGCTGCCATCGCGCGCACCAAGCGGATGGACCTGGCGCAGCTCAAGCAACTCTACGTCCGCCAGGACGGCGGCCAGTGGCTGCTCAAGCAGACAGCGGACGACTCGCAGTGCGTGTTCCTGGACGGCAAGAAGTGTTCCATCTACGAAGGTACTGCATTTCTTCATATTGGCTGTGGACGTGGTGGGATGCTCACTGGACTTGTGACTGTGACCAGCACGACCGACGCAGTGCCGCACGTTTCCCTGGTGGCCGCAGCACCTCATCTCGGACTACGACTGGCGCCTGGCCGCGCGCGACTGTGAGGGCATCCTTATTGAGAGCGCAGATGCTGAGGAGCTGAATGCGCACTCGTTTACCTATGATGACATCCTGCCGCAGACCGTGCTCCATGACGTAAGTACGCTCAGCTGTCATGACCTTGGCAGTCCCATTTGATCCGACGCTATTGCTGCAGATCCATCGCTCTGGAGAGAACTACACGCACGAACAGATCACAGACCTGATGCAGGATCTCAAGGACGTCGATCCAGACTTTGTGGAGCAATACAAGCGCGAGTTCTTCGCCAAATACGAGCGCCGCGTGGTGTACCAGGATGACCAAGTGGCTGTGCTAGACTCGTTCCTGGACGGCAGCGCCCCCACACGCTGCTTCGTGTTCAGCGACAGGCTGCATCTGGTGCAGAGCGAAGTCACGCTGGCTGTCGATGGGTCTATGGACCGGAGTACGCTCATGCTTGATGTCCATCGCGCGTTGTGCGTTCCATTTGCGTGGCTCAATAGTACTGGACCACTGAACGTTGCTGTTCTGGGTTCTGGAGCTGCAACGTTACCGCTCTTCCTGCTTGAGCATCTGGATCATATCACTCTACTGGACGCTGTGGAGCCTTCGGTTAAAGTCAACTCGATCGCTCGAGAGTTCTTCGGTGTGAGCCAAGCAGAAGACTCGCAGCAGCGCAAGTTCCGATTGCACCAAGTCATGGGCGAAGAATTCATCGCTCGAACGGAGCCAAACGCAAAGTACGATCTGCTGGTGATCGATGTGGAAGCGGGCGGCCCGGAAGACGACATACAAGCTCCACCGGCCTCCATGCTTCAGCCCAGCTTTCTCGAGTCCGCCAAGAACGTGCTGACGTCCGACGGCGTGATCGCCATCAATGTCATCGCAAAGAACAATGCAGCGCTAGCAAATGTTCAGGAGAGGGTGTCAAGCGTATTTTCGCATGGACTCGTGCTCAAGCTCCGATCTAATTCGGTGTTCTTCGCCAGTAGTAGCCCCCAGTCACCGTTTACAGGTTGTGACGATCGAGCTAAGCTCAGCAGATTCCTAGCGCGGGACTCGTTCCAGGTGCAAAAGGCGCGGACACCAGCACTGCTCAACTCTTCGTACTCGATCACAGTCCACAGATGGTGAGTGGGAAATCAAATAGACGCAGTTGAAACCATGGTGAGTCTGTTGCTGTGCTTATTTATAGGGCCACTCATCAGCTGAAGACATCAAACACGTCATGAGTGTGCCGCCGATGCTCCGCAAGGCCACAGCGCAGTCCATTCCGCGCTTTTCCAGCATGCGTGAGCGGTCGTTTATGCTGCAGCTGCAGGATCAGTTGCAATTGCAGTACGAGATCGAGCAGGAGAGAGAGCGCAGACACGAAGTGCACGCTCTGCATGCAATTCTGCAGAAGCCGTCGGAGCTACGCGAGCCTGTGGACATCGACACGCTCTACGAGTGGGTACTCCGCAATGGCAGCACCAATCAGATCTTCCAAGGCGCGCAGGAGGTGATCTGCAAGACAATTTGCAGAGAGATGACGCTGCTGGAGATGCCGACCAAGGGCGTCGTGTGCTACCAGGGCGAGTACGGCGACACGTTCTTCGTCATCATCTCCGGATCGGTCTCACTGTTCATTGATTCCAAGCGCAAGCTACGCACTGCGACGGACGACGCGGCCGGGATCCAGGATAAAACAGCGCTGCATCCATATCACTTGGGCGACGGACTCTTGAGCGAAGGCATGGAGCTCACAGACAGCAATCTTCTCAAGTACTTTGGCTCGTTCATCAAGCGCATCGGCTCTGGTGGCACGTTTGGAGAGCTCGCCGTCATGGATCCGACTGCCAAACGATCGTGCACTGTGATCTGCGATGTGCCCACGTCGTTCATCTGTCTCAAGCGCGGCGCGTACCAGCGGCTCATTCGCATCACGAACTCCTCGCAGCTGGACTTCACGCAGGTCGAGTTCCTGGAGACACTGTTCTTCTTCGACGGCTGGCCGCATGGCGAGCTCACGAGGCTCTCGAACCGGCTACGGCACGTGAACTTCCCTGCCGACACGTTTCTCACGCGCATTGGCTCCGAGGCCAACATCGTCTACTTCCTCTACGCCGGCGTCGTGCAGGAAACTGTTCCGCTGATCCACTCGCTGACTGAGAACGGCAACGTGTACAAATGCACGCGCGTGGAGAACGAATCGTCCAAGCTGCGCTCCATGCAGGAGACGGCGCTTCGTCGGAAGGAAAATAAGCAGCAGTACAAGCGGCGCATCGCAGTGGAGTTGAATTTGTACCAGGACCATGATATTTGCGGCGAATTCCCGATCTTTTTCAACAAGCCCATTTGTAATACGGATCTGCTGGCAGGTAAGCTTGCATGCGGGACTCTCTCATGACGATCCCACTGACTTCTTTGCAGTGACGGACGTGAAGACTCTGATCATGGATGTAGGTGTGCTTGTCTAAATGAGTGGCCATCACTGCTGAATTGACTGTCTGGTGTGCACACTCCAGAGAGAGACGTGGAAGGAGTTCTTTTCCATGCTCAACATTGACCACATTCGCGAGTCCCACCACAAATTCCGCAGGCTGGCGGAGGCGCGAGAGAACTGGCGCCAGACGCGGATCAAGCTTGCACTGTCCAATCCAGGTCTCGTGCTGACGCTGTGAGTCCTTACACTGCGTTGTTGTCGTGTGATGTTGCTGAGCTTTCTGTGGGTTGCGTAGATCTACCAAAGCAATGATGCACGATGGCAAATGCCTCTGTGGCTGGTGCGGCAGTCCGGAGCACACCACAGGCGATCCGTCCTGTGTGACAATGGTCTCGATGAAGAAGAAGCAGGCCGATGAGCAGAAGAAAGCAGGCAAAGGCCACAAGAAGGCCGCCGACATGGGCATCAAGGCGCAAGCTGTCAAGAACACGCTCAATTTTGTGCACTCTGTCGCCGAATCGGCAGGAGTAGCTCCCTCTCCAACAGCGGTAGGCCACAACGAAGTTCCTCCTCTGGCTCCGGTCCGTCCGAAATCGTCATCCAAGCAGCATTCAGGACGCTCGAGTCTCAAGTTCGCAGCGGAGAAGATCATCAGCAGCAGCCAAGGCAGCAACCAAACGAGTCATCTACAGAACGAAGCGGACCCTGCGACTTCTACGGAAGAGAAAGCCACGAGCCCAATGGAGCACCAGTCGAAAGGCGGGCATCCACTGCATCCAACACCGCCGCGCAAAGCCGCGATCTCGGACTTCTCCTCGCTTGTCAAGGCTTCTGTGAAGCTCAATCAGATGGAAGAGAGCCAAGAAGGACTGCTTCCTGCCGTCGTCAAGGTCGAAGATGTCCGTCATGGGGCATTCACAGATGCGCTGGCTGTCGAGTACAAGCAGAAGATGCTCAAGAACGTACGGCGCGTGTCGACTCTGCGTGGCTACTACGACACACGTGGCAAAGTGCTCGAGACGCTGCAGCAGCTCGAGACAATGCCGTCGGAGCAAAGATACAATGCTGTGGAGATGCCACGCAAGCCCAAGATCCCCAAGCCGTTGCTGCGATTCGTGGGGGGCTCCAAGACGAGACAGCCTCGACCGGATCGCTTCACGCGACGAATCAACCGCCAGCTCAAGAAGATATGGATCAAGGACCACCCGCTGCCCGTTATGGAAGAGAGTCTGCGCAATGCCGGTTGACTGCCCTATTGTCTTTTGGATTGCCTACGGCTTCTTGAGTGCGTGCGAAGCCTGTGCGATGTCAATCAGCTCTTCCAGCAGCGGCTCCAGCTGGTCCAGCGGCAGCATGTTAGCGCCGTCGCAAAGCGCAGTGGCTGGATCCGGATGCGTCTCCATGAAGAACCCGTCGACACCGACAGCCGCCGCCATGCGGGCGATGGTGGGGATGAATTCACGGTCACCGCCACTCGTTGTGGCTCCAGCAGCTGCTCCGCTGGGGCGCTGGACGCTGTTGCGCATCAATCGTCAGAGACGCTGTGGTGGATCAATGCAAAGAGACCAGTCCGTACCTGTGGGTCACGTCCTGCACGACCAGGCCGTTCGCGCGCCTAAGCTTGGGCAGATTGCGCGCGTCAACCACCAAGTCGCCGTAGCCAAACATGCTGCCGCGTTCAGTCAGGATGAAATCGTCGTCGCCCTGCGTGAGCGCGACCTTGCGCGCTGCCAGTAGCTGACAGCGACAGCGTCAGTAGGACGGAGGGGGAAGCAGAAGCAATCGACGCACCGTGGTCTCTGCAGACAGCATTTGGCCCTTCTTGATGTTCACAAGCCGACCAGAGTTGGCGGCCGCCACCAACAAATCGGTCTGGCGACTCAAGAACGCTGGGATCTGGATGATGTCGGCCACTTTAGCCACGGGCAAAACCTGGTGCGTCTCGTGCAGATCCGTGAGAATGGGCAGGCCTGTGGTCTGCTTGACCTGCTGCAGCATCTCCAGTCCCTTGGCCAGGCCTGGGCCGCGGTAGCTGCTCAGGTCCTGGCGGTTGGCCTTGTCGAAGCTGGCCTTGAAGACCACGGGGATCTGCAGGCGTCGGCCCATGGCTTCCAGTCTGTGTGCGTCATTGCGCCATCAGCATCAGTCGTGACCAACGCAATCGGATGGAGAGAGACTCACGAAGTGGCGATATGCATCACGGTCTTGCTGGACTCCAGCACACACGGCCCCGCGATGAGGAAGAACGGCCGCGCCGTCCGCAGCCGCTGCGCTAGCTCACGTCGCGTCGCCATTCGGCGGTCGGTCTCAGAAATGCGTGTGTGGACCACACTGCGCAAAAAAAAATTGGCTTGAATGGGCGTTATCGTGCAGCTGATGCAGCTGGCGAGCCGGCGATACGGCGGAGCGCACACGCGGCTGCTGTCCACGCAGACGACAGCAGAGGAGTCTCCTCCCAAGTACGAGCACGTGCGCAAGCTCATTGTGGGGCTGGGCAACCCAGGTGACAAGTTCAAGCGTACCAGGTATGCTCATCTGGAGCGCATCGCTGCTAAGAGTGAGAGAGAGCTAATAGCGTTTGGAGACAGACATAACATCGGCATGGACGCTGTGAGCCACTTCCTGGACACTTACGTGCAGCAGCAACTGGTGAGTGCTCTTCGTGGGCTTGGGAAGTGTACGCTGCTGATAAGATGGATGGATTTTCTAGGGCAGGAAGCTCGAGTTCCAGCACGAGAGCAACCACCATGGCGACGTCGCGCGCTTTGCACTGTCGTTCCAGCCGCCTGCGAACTCGGAGGTCCAGTACAAGGACGACCTTGTGGATCGCATGTCGGCGCGGCGCAAGCAGAAGACGCAGGACGAAGGCGTGTCGCATGCAGATGTGAATGTGGCGCTGCTGCTGCCGACCACGTACATGAACCGCTCTGGCGGCGCAGTCAAGACGCTCATGAACACGCATCGCTGGCGGCTCAAGAAGAACGCGCTGTCGCTGAACCGCCAGGACGAGCTGCTGGTCGTGACAGACGACGTGTCGCTGCCCTTTGGCACCTGCCGCTTCAAATCGCGCGGCGGCCCCGGCGGCCAGAACGGCATCAAGGACATCATCAAGAGCGTGGGGACAGAGCGCTTCGCGAGGCTTAAGATTGGTGTAGGCGCCCCGGCCTGGTTCATGGCTGGCAACACGGGCGCTCCGGCAGGCACAGCCATGGACAAGTTTGTGCTAGCGCGCTTCAATGCGGACGAGCAGGACGCCATGTCGGACCTCATGCAGTACGTTAACGAGCTGCTGAGACTTTATCTGCATCGCGGTGTCGCGCAGGCCAGCTCTGTGGCCAACTCCATGGACCTCAGCGACTTCCGCAAGCAGCAGGTCCGTCGGCCATAGATACTGTTCACGCATGGCCAGTGCGTGTCGCACGAAGGTACCAGGTGTTCGCGTAATCATTTCTCACTTCTCGTCTGTTACGCTTTTTACTGTTTCGTAATATGTGATTAGTACCGGTCTCATCATGACCTCTGAGACTTCATTCTTGGGTTACTGTGTGGTTACGGTCGTGCGTCATTTCGTGATTAGCATCCGGGATGCGTCCAGTGCCAGTGCTAGTGACACCCGAAGACTTGCCGCGCGTGGCCGCCGTCGTGGCGCTGGGGCTCGTGCTTTCCTCATGGCTGGCGCTGCAGCTGGATGAGATCTACACGGCGGATGACAAGCCAGAGGAGGATGTCAACCCAGACTTCTACTACCCGTACAGTTCGCTTCTGATTTGTTTGCATGGTTGCGACTGACGCCGTTTGATGCCTCTCAGAGCGATCGGCTACTTCCTAAGCGCGTACTTCGCAGCAATGGTCGTTTCTCGCTACTTTGGTCACGGTGCGTAGCTCCTATCAATGACTGCTGAGTTGTCTCAAGGCTAAACAAGGATCCCATCAGGCACGTACATTGTCTACGAGGCGCTCTGGGGCTGCAACGTGGCCATTCTGCTCGTGGTCATGGGCGTGTTCCTGTCCAGACCGTTCCTTGTGGGCATGGCGGTGCGTCTCTCTCTCCTGGTTACTGCTTGATGCTGTTGCTCCACTCATTCATTCCGCTCTGGGTCTTTCACTCTAGATGGCCATCGTTTCGGGAGATCAGCTCGCCTGGTATCTGGACGGCATCACGTATTTGTTAACTGGCAAGTTCCCCATTGGAGCCATGACTTACCTCACGTACCCAGAGAACCGGTCGTTCTCCAAGCGGTTCTTCGCCACACACCACATCTGGTTCCTGCCGCTCTGCCTCTGGGTACGTCGGCCTTTTCAATTGCCCTCCTCCCCTTCAGCTGCGTGCTGAGGCCGAGTGTTTGCTCTCCTGTAGGTCACCAAGACCCACGGTGGCATGCACGAGTCCAGCTTCATCGCGTCTTGCTGCATGACGGCTTTCCTCGCTGTGTACTCCCGCATGTTCACGCCCTTTGAGGTCAAAGTACCTGGTGACGACCACGTCATCTACCTCAACGTCAACGGCGCGTTCGCGTTCTGGAAGGACATTGACATCCCGCTGCTCCATGTGCTGGACCATCAGAATCCAGCCATGTACCTGCCTTATTTGGCGGTCGTGGGCAACTTCGTGGTCAACGGCTTCCCTCACATCGTAATTCTGGGCTGCGCTCTCACGCTTCGGTACCGTTTCTAAATGCCCATAGAGAACGAGAAGAGAAGGCTAAAAAAGCTTAGCATGCCAGTCAACATCGAAGTCTAGAATGCAAATGCAAGAGGCAGCGGCTTGAAAGTCTTTACAGCTCTGTCCTCTCAACGTGGTTTAATTGCTGAATTCTTCTCATTATTGATCCTCAACTCGGACGCTCAAATGGAAAAATGCTGTACAGCTAGTGTAAAAGGTTACGCACCCCACCAAAAATGTCGTTTTGACACCATTTCTCATCAGAAAGTTCAAATTACGGTGTAGGATTTTATCCAATCTGTGATACTCGCAGCGATATTCTCAAATACTGTAGCTACTGTATGCCCGAAATGAAAAAATCAGCATAGAATTTAAAAATGCTCCGGAAAAAAAAAGTTTACGCACCCTGGTGCTACACTTGATTTTTGTATACCCAGAATATAAAGTTCAACGTAGAGAAGCATATACAGAAACGGACGGAATCCAACGGCCACCCTCTCTCTGACGGCGTAAAAATGACCTATAAATTATCCAAATGTTAGCATAAAATTTAGCACAAAATTTGAGCCTTCCACAGCACCTTTAGGGTATGTAGGGACTTCTACAGTAGCGATCGTACCATCAGGACGATGAACAGATATAGTTTTTTTTTTCCTGCAGCATCACATAGTTTTGTTAATAATTATAACAGGGCTTGTTACATAACAGACCCATGGTCAGTAACGAAACCCGGTACCAAGTACCGTCGACCTTTTTTAGTGTGGCACACACTAAGCATCGAACCATTGTCCTATTAAAAGTACCTCGACACTAAATTAGTGACCTTATCTCCATTTGTGGATAATTGGCTTAAGGCCCCTGGCTTATAGCCAATCAGAGACGAACATCAGAACGGTTGGCTCCTGTCCCGTTTGCTTAGATTTACATAAGGTTTTAGGTTTTAGACACGTACTTAACTTAAATACCGACCCTTCAGTTTTCTCCCTCTTAAAGGCCTTTCCCTTTAATACCGCTTCTGTACATTGCACAGAGCTGCTGTTGGTGTACGTTTTCCTCAAATGCGCATACCCAGCGTATGCTAGTAACGGCTATCCCGTTACAATAATACACTGTTTTTTTCTTAACGTGCCGTCTTCTCGAATAGAGCATACGACTGTCATGCGTGCACAGTGCTTTTGAGATGTGGTGATGTTTGATGGCTCACCACCCTCGCACATAATTCGGGACGGTGGTGTATCGTAGTACACACCAGTCTCATCGATGTTGATAATGCTGCAGGGGACCATGTGACCGTAGTTGCTCTTAAAAGTCTCGCTAAATGCACGCTGCAATACCGCTAAATCCTCACGATTCTCCTAAAACACCACAAATTAGCTAAAAGCTAGACGATTTAGGGTGAATGGTAGCGTTGTCATACCTTTAAGCCGTGTAGCGCTCGCTGCACGAAACCATGACAGTATGCAAAGCGGCGAAGAAGTCGAAACAGCGAGTTGTACGCTGTGTTTGTGTCTTTCTTGCTCGTCGTGTAGTCAGTCAGTCGAAGTAGTTTTCGCGGATGTATTGCACCATGCGTTTCGTAGTTAGAGCCTGGTCAGCCCGGCGCTGATCTTTCATGTAGATCATCAGCTCGGGGGAGAACGGAATCGACTCTGTGCACCCTGGCGTTTGAGCTAGCGTGTTCTCGGAGCCTGTAAAGGCGAAAATGTTTTCTTTGTCAGCGATCCAGTCGCTAAGCGTGCGGCGAGGAACGCCAAACTTTTTGGCAGCTGCACGGACGCTCATTCCTTCTGCACCTGTCAAAACATTACGCTTAGTACGAAGAGAATAATGCTTTCTACGAACTATTGGGGCAGTCGTGGTTGTGAGGAGAGAAGCAGGCATTTCGTGAGAGACGCTCTCCTGTGTGTCGTCCTTCATTGGGGTGGAGAACTGCGCAGTGACTGGCTCCGATTTATCGGTGTTTCGCCTGAGCCAAAACTTGGTGCAAGCGCTTTGGCATCGACTCGAAACATTTGTTAACTGCCTCGGGGCCAATGCCGTACTAGATGCGACCCAATTTGACTTTCAAGTCGTCGATGGATGACGCAGGATCCTTATGAAGCGTGAGCTTTAGAAGGGACCACAAGTCCTCGATAGGATTTAAGTCTGGGCTTCTGGCGGATGGTTGCTCCCCGACGACTTCTTTGACGTCAGTGCCCGATGAGCTGGAGCACCGTCCAACACAAAAACATTCGGCTCCTTGATGTTGAGCAGCTTACGTGTCGCCGGGACCTTCTTTCACAACAAGGCGCGGTAGTACACGCCAGTCATGGAGCCCGAGCAGAAGAGCATCGTGCCGATCCCCGTCGACGTAATGCAGCTCCACACCATGAGGGACTGACGAGCGGACTTGAAGGTCAGCATGATGCACTTGGGGTCCAATGCTTCATGCGATCGACACCACACGGTGACCTTCCCCGTCACCCGTGCAGCTGGACGGAAGCTTCGTCCGTGAACAGGACATCTATCCAGTCGTCTGGATCCGGCAGCGACTCGAGAATGAGCTTGGCGTATTTGAGACGCTTCTTCCGATACTCAGTCGAGAGAACGGCTTCTTTCTGGCCGACCTGCCGTGGAGGCCGTTGGCGCGCAGGCGGGAGCAGACAGTCGACGGAGACAGTGGCTAACCCGTCGATTTTTGACGCGCTCAGTGATGGCCACAGCTGACGTGAAGCAATATCTTTCCGCTTCAAGAATGATGCGGCAGTCGAGACGAGAGTCACTGAGACGAGGTCACCCTGATCATGGCTTAGGGATGTAGCTACTGGTCAACTTGAAGTGCGTGATCAGCAACCGAACACTACTGACTGGTATCGCGAGCTCCTTAGAGATCGTTTCGTAGCCTTTCCCTGCCTTCCGCTTGTCCACATATCGTCGGCGTATTTTCTGTTGAGTATGAGCAGCACGTTCCATGTTGCTGGCCGAGTACAACGCAAAAGTGAACTCCGAATTCTGCATCAAACGAATTTTCTATGAAAATGCAGTCAGTATAAAAAATCAAATATGAGGGTGCGTAAACTTTTTTCAGCTGGAATTTTTTTCAAAATGTAATTGGTTAGTCCCAACAAAAATATGCTAAACACGGCAAGAAAGCTTACAGTCTCTGTTCATTTGTGCACTTTTTTGCGCCAAAACGACGACTCCGAGCGTAGTTTTGGCGGGAAACGCACATTTTTGTTAGGGGTGCGTAAACTTTCTACACTATTGTACTGGCGATAAGTGAAGAACCAACATTTTAGCTGTATGACAGAGCGTGATGTATTAAAAATTTGAGGGCAACAGTTAGGTATAGGGTAAAACAAGGGCGTTAGCTGCCATCGAATTCGGCTGATTCCGACGGCCATAAGGAGCCAAAACAATCGACCTTTGCCTGCGCGAAAAGTTCAGGGAACAGGGTTGCTGTAATACGAGGCTTTGATTGGCCAGTTTGTATAAAACAGATACAAAATAAAAAAGGGACAAAGTGTTTTTTTTAACCGACGGGAAGTTGAGATAAGTGATCTATATATTTTAGCAAGTCAGGACTCATCCCCACTGCTGTCACCTAGTTCCTCGTCTAATTCTTCGGTGAGTACGTGTAAATCAGCAGTACCTAACAGATACTTATCTTCGGAGCCCTGTGCGTGTTTGTATACCTGTGTCTAGTCGCGAGACGTGGCCTGAGCCAAATCTGCGGCAACCTTCTTGTTTAGGTCCTGTGGGTCGTCTGCTGGATCCAAGCGGATTATACCTTTCACCTGCCCCCATATGAGCTCAATAGGCTGGAGCTCCGGATGATATGGGGGCGTAAACAGCAGAAAATGACCATGAGACGTTGCAATTTCTTGGGATCGATAGGCAGGAGTCGGTTTGTTTGTTTGCACTAGTTCCATGAGCTGAACCTTAAAAAGATCTGGCTCATAGAAAATTTCTGAGGTAAAGTTAGTTTATGGGTAATTTTAGGAAAGTAATCTAAACTTACCGTTATTTTCGAGCCATTCTTGAATTTGTTGCTTGCACCACCCCACATGGGGACAAGGATTCATACGCCTTTTGTGGTATGCTGCTCCATCCATGTGGATGTTGCAGCTACCGTACGCCTCGAGCGTTTTGCACAACTTTTCAAACCAATGTTCAAACTGATGGGCATCAAAATTACCATGATAGTCGTCGTCCCCCTCGCTTGCTTTTTTTGTTGACTTCCAGTGAGAGACAGAGTCTTTAACAAATTTCCCGGCAATAATATCTGCGATTCGGGTAATTATACGTGCAGCAATAATGCAAACTCTATAGTGGACAAAAAACCACTATAAAGTTTGCATTATTGCTGCACGTAAAACAAATTTGAGTAACATAGAATAAAATACGATAATTTGTGAAAATTACCCCCCAAAACACATAATACCATACCTCACGCCGCGTCTACTTCGTGAAAATCTGATCTTGTGGCTTGTCAACCACGTCTTGTTTGCCACGTGGTTCACGTTGCAAAACGACTCATCAAGAAACACTTTGGCGACAGGATGCTTTAGCGCGTCCCTGTTCGCGCATTTTTTTTTGCATGTGTAGAGTTCTGAAGACAACGTTACCTTGACTTTCCGCGAGGTAGTGTCGCTGTTCCCCCGAACGTGATGGAAGCACATCTATCGTAATAGATTTCGCATTGTGCGAGGACTGATGTTCATGTTGTGGACGCGGAGGACCTCCTTGCATATGGTTCTTGATGTGATCGGCTTACATTTTAAATTTTGTGTGTGCACAAAATTGCGCACAGTAGGTGCTAATTCGTCGGTGTCGTAAACAATCGGACGATCTCTTGTACTTTTTTTTCTGCAATCATAATGTATAAGTTTATACAGTTATCAGTGACAATTGATATGACAGCAGATATAAGGCATTTTTGGCAATATACCTCATAAATGGAGCTGAGGTCAGCTTTGTACGCCTTCAACACACGCTTTCCGGTCGATTCAGACGTACCAAGGCATGCCACGATACGGTCTCGTGTTTGTTGGCCGCGTGCCCGCTTCTCTGCGGTGAAGTATTTGTGTGCGTTTACTATAGACTCCTTCTCACCCGGGGAGAGCTCGTGGCGAGAAGCCATCTTAGTTGAAAGTGAATGAGTGCGAATGCACATCTATCTTATAATCTAGTCTTATTGAGTATTTATAGCTGCTATTCTTTCTTGTCCGACAAGAACTACTTTTTCTATTGCTAATTTTGTGCCTTGGTAAAAAAAAAGTTGGTCTTTCACTTATTGCCAGTACAATAGTACCGCATTTCGCATGTAGAGGAACACATCCCACCAACACAGGCGTAGATACCCTCTCTAAAATGATCAACCGTTATTTCACAATCCAAATATATGACGCGATATATTTACGTGAAGTGGTCCACACATTTTTTGGATATTTCCTTATTGGCATTGGCAAAATCCTGACTGTCATCAGCAGAGCAACGCAGTAGTCAGTAGGTAGCAAGCCACTAGCACGAAAGCCGTTGGAAATGGCCGAGGCAGGCAGCGCATGAAAGGCGCTGCCGATCCATCGACAAATTTTGTCACAATTCTGGCGCGCGAGCTTGAAGCCAGCATCCGCACGTCGCACTGCAGTGATCTGGCTGAACACGACTTCGTGCCATTGCTTGCTCAGGTTTGTTTTCAAAGGGAAATTCCATGCCACATCGCTGGTTGCGAAACCGATGTGGCATGGGCCGGAACCTTCAGCAGAGTAACGCCGATAGTCTTGGCATGAAGCACCACTTCCTTCGTCCAATGCCCACTAAAGTCGTCCCACAGGAGCAAGGTGGGCTCCTGAGGCGAGCAGCTTGTACTGTGACCTGTGGCGGCCAATGCCGCCGAGACTAGGCCGACCGACAGGAGGAAGGCGCCACGAAATGAATAGTGTCCTTCGCTGTCTCTATTTACTGGTATCTACCAGCAATCTCGTTATTTTACGCGCTGTGTCTCTCAACATGCAATTTCGTACTTAAGAATTATGGCTTCTGATTGGCCAAAGTCGAGGCGTGTCACTTACGCCGCGGTGTCTCTCTACATACGAATTGCGGTAACAAGGCCACTAACGTCGAACACAACCTGCTAAGCACGACTATTGGTAGAAACTCTCAATAAGGTTAGGTATTGTCGGTGCCGGATTATTTGGCTTACCGCAATTCGCATGTAGAGATACCGCGCTTTAAGTGACACACCTCGACTTTGGCCAATCAGAAGCCATAATTCTTAAGTCCGAAATCGCATGTTGAGAGACACAGCGCGTAAAACAACGAGATTGCTGGTAGATACCAGTAAATAGAGACAGCGAAGGACACCATTCATTTCATGGCGCCTTCCTCCTGTCGGTCGGCCCAGTCTCGACGGCATTGGCCATCACAAGACGCAGTGCAAGCTGGTGAACGAGATGGTCGACAAGAAGCTCGCATTTCTGGCATGTCTTGACCGCCACGGCATGAAGGCGACGATGAAAGAGTTTTACATCAATGAGCGTGAAAGCTCAAAGGTCGGAGCGCACTACGATCTTGCCCTGGTGAAAGCGAACCAAGCTTCAGGCCGCAGTGGTCGATGGCAAAGGAGGCCATGCAGAGGTTCGCGATTTAGGTGTTGGTACAATTCTAACAACCGAAATGGAGGAGGAGATTGTAGAGCGGTTTTATGGGCTTCGGCATCCCGGTGTCAGCGCTCATGCTCCGTGACAAGGCGCGCCAAGTCGCAACTGAAGCGGGGCGTTCAAGAATTTCGGGCTAGTGGCTTGCTACCTACTGACTACTGCATTGCTGCTGCTGATGTAGTGGTTCAGCTGGAGAAGTTCTCGGTTCTGAGTGGGCGTCCTGTGAATGACAGTCAGAATTTTGCCAATGCCAATAAGGAAAATATCCAAAAAATGTGTGGACCACTTCACGTAAATATATCGCGTCATATATATGGATTGTGAAATAACGGTTGATCATTTCAGAGAGGGTACCTACCCCTATGTTGGTGGGGTGTGTTCCTCTATATGCGAAATGCGGTACTCGCAGCTATAATTCAGCAAGTTCCCATAGTGAATCAAAGTCGAAAATCCAATTACACAATATTGTCACATTGCACCAGAATGAAGGTGCAGGAACGCATTTCGCGGATTGCCAGTCATTTCTGCATCAGTGGAAATGAAGGGAAGGAGGCTCAACGTCCTGAGAGGGATGCTCTCCCGAGAAACCGTTCAAGTGCTTCCACGAATTCGTGGCTACTGCGAGGATGGACGGTTGCGCGTCAAATGTGGTGACAGACCCAACCAATGTAAATTTTCCAGGTAAATTTCGTGTAACTTTCATTGAGTTGTCAATTAAAATGAACAAACAAGCAATCAATGTGAACATGCAAACGGCTACACTCCGTACTGCATGTCTTTAACGCGAGAGGGCGCGTTCAGGGTGCTCATGCAGCGAAGCGCCATGGAGGTGACGAGTGTCGATGTGACCTATCCGATGCCGAACCCAGCCGCGTGCTCCAGGAGCTGCATACGCTGCTCGGTGAGAGTCGCATCACTCTACAGCCAAGCAGAAATTGGTGCTAAGTAAGAAGCTCGAGACCACCCCAACCTGTCGTTGCGCGCACTTTGGCCAACAGTTCAGGATGCACCAGAACCTCTCGCCCGCGGCACTAGTAGATCTGTTCAAGAACCCAGTCACCAAGGAAGCCATTCAAGCCGGCCCATCGCGCAAGTCAATCATGCCTGCTCACTACCGACCACTCGAGAAGGCGCTCGTGATGTGGGTGGAGCATTATGAGCGGATGCGTCTTCCGGTGGTGACGTAATTAGCGCAAAGGGAGAGAAAGTACGTGCCGCCCTGCTTCGCGACTCCGCCATTGTGAACGACGGCAAGCTGGACCGCCTCATGGCTGGATCCAGAAGCTCCAGCAGCGGCACGGGTTTCTCTAAAGGCGGGCCCACGGAGAAGCTGTTTCTGCGTGTGCGGTTGTAGTCGAAGACGGTAGAGCAGCGTTGCGGTTAATTACGAGTTGATATAGCAAGAAAGACATATTTAATATGGACGAGACTGCTTTTTACTACTGTATGATGCCTGTGTAATGGGCCCTCATGACCATTACATGGAGGCAGATGTGTGTGGTGCACATTGAGTAATCGATAGCACTGAAGACCGTACTGCCAACCATTCAAGGATCATATCCTTGCGTGGAACCGGAGTTTGGGCTGGAATTGTTGCGTCATTCAGCTTGTTGAAAGCATTAACAATGCGCCAACCACCAGTTGCCTTCTTTACACAGAAGTAGGACTACAACGCGGAGATTTGCTCTCCCGCACATGCCCAGCTTTCTGGCGTTGCGCAAAGAACTCATCGATTGCAACGACTTGTTCCTTTGGCAACCGCCGCTGCCGTGTGACACAATACTTCGTGCCAGGAAGTATGTCAATCTCATGATGGATGCCCCTATCCAATGGCAATTCGTCTGGCACCTTGTCTGGGAATATGTCTTCATACTTCTTGACAAGCTCGAACACAGGATTGGGCTTGAGAGCGTCTCATGACTGTTCTTCAAACCTCTCCTTCCGTGTCTTTTCATCCAACAGTTCGGCTTCCACACTTGATACAGTGTTGATGAAGCCTTCGTCGATGTATTCGACGATCACACACACCTGCGCGATATCGCCTCTCGCTAGGCTGCGCTTCAGTGCCTTCTTGCTCATTCTGGCAAGGAAACCAACTCTTGGACTGAACTTGGAGGATTTTCAATCTTCATGTGACTCATCACCATAATGTCACCTTCTTCGTTGTAGACCGCAACGTTCGCGTACTCGCTTGACGTGCCTCGTTCTTGGACACTTTCTTCCACGTCACAACTTGTGTCTAGATCAGGGACACTTGGCGGCAATCTTCTCTTCTTCTTGCTGGTCTTCTTCACTTATTGTCGGAATGGCCCTTGGCTCTTTTCCCTTCCATTTCTTTCACACACATCGCCTTATCCCTTGGGCCGATGGCAGAGAAGACAGTATTTTTCTGGCGCCTGACTGCTCCACCTCCCAAGCGGTGGGTGTCAACACACAAGATTCACAACTACACATCCTAATACGACCATAACGACGCACAAAGATCAACTAGATCTCCTCCAAGGTTGGTCAAAAAGATTAGGATTGCTCCCTGCCAGGATC